>JAHWXV010438130.1:0-21499 GCA_024586415.1 Phrixothrix hirtus
TAATCATTAGGGTACAATAAATATAAAATTATTTTTATTAGTGCGTTTATTTTTATTATAGGCACTATAAATAAAGAATTTATGTAAAATAATTTATTATGTATAAATATTCGACAGTTTTAAAACTTATTTTGTAATTTGTTATCAGTTGTCCGAACTTCCGTGAACGGGAGTGTACCTATTCGTAGCGGTGAATCCCGTAAGAAATATATATTATATGTTTAGTTAGATAGTCATTTCCACGTCCGACATTGTAGACCAAGTCACAAATAGGATCGGGCTACAATTAGTGTTTTCATTAATTGCAAATTTCGAAAACCATTTAATTTAGACACATGGCTTATAAACGTCTTTTGAGATACTGCTCTACTGCTAAAGAAACGTTTCTTACATCCCAGACACCTTGTATACTTGTAATTGTACAATGTGGCAAAATAGACTACTTTCCAATTTTTCTTTGCTTCCATCACTTTAATTTTAATTATAATTAAAATTAACAACAATAAAGAATCTAGTTTATTTATTCAAATAGTCTTTAATACAAAATATATCTAAGCATTTTGCATCACGCTATTACTTAGGCAATTAATATATGACGTTGTGCGCATTAAAAATGTGTTTTATTTATGTTGTTTGAAGCTATTAACATTTTCTTTTCACATATTTCTAGTTTTATCGAAGAATGTATACTTTCGAATTGTTTTACTGAAACATCTGTTTATTTCTTCGGAGTGTAAACGCTGGATTCCAACGCCTCTGCTACTTCCAGAACGTGTTGTGTAAATCTTGTAATCATTTAAATGCTTATATCTTTACCAAAAATTTCAATTTTGTAAAGACGGTGAATCGAGTGGCTACCTCTTTGTCTTTGAAAACTGAAAATATTTCCAAGGGTAGTATATTAGGTTGTTGTGGTGGATCATCCAGTTATTATTTCATTACTTAACGAGTGAGTTTGGACTTACATCATGCCGACTTGATGTACACAGGTTTGTTTCAGCAAATCGGTTTCAAAACTATGTATTACAACTCGATTAAAAGATTTATTTTCTTTTACTTTATGAGTTTCTAGTCCAAGCAGTATAATAATAATTGAATGTACGAGTATTATCGGCTATTAATATGAAATCGTTAGATATCAAGTGGTGTATATTTAATTATTTAGACTAAAATTATTTTGAAAAATCTTAATAAGAAATTGGCAAAAAATGTTTATTTTTTTATATTGAATATGGATTTTGATATTGCCATTTAATCCAACTCGAACTTTATTTTATACATTTAATGCATAAAAATAACATTTCAAATTTTTTAATATAAAACGAATTTAAAGCCAATGCCGATTTGACAAAGTTGAATTTTTAAAGTTTAATCGGTTTGCGTTAAAGTTTAATCAGCACTCACACTCGAAAAATTTTGCGAATCTGAAAAGATTAATTAAGAGAAAAAATGATCGGAAAATGTTTCCTGAAATTAGAAATAAATATTGAGCTTTTGATCTCACGGTTATTTTATACGGATTGCTTTATTGAGATTGCTAAAGAACAACTTTTTTATATGACACCGAATTTCTTAAAAAGTAATTGCCAATTATAAGAAATTGCTGAACACTAGTCACCATCTACACACCTAATTATTTTGTTGCAAACTTTTTTTAAATGGAATAACTTTTAATGTTAATATCGTCACATTTTTTATTTACATGTTTTGTATAATTACTACATTTGGATTCATTCCCTTATTTACATCTTATATTGCAGATTAGGAATGCTACTTTCAGGAAAATTTGTATGTATATTTTAACTTTGAACTTAAATGATTAAAAAATACTTAATGAGAGTTTAAAAACAACATAACTGAAAACCAATACTTACTTTTTAATAAGCATTAAGCAAATAATAATTAAAATTTACAATAGACTTTCTCGGAGTTTTAAATTTTGAACACTGACTTTGACAGCAAATAGAAAAAACTAATAAAGGACATTAGATGAAACAAAAGTTGTTTGATAGAGAATTTCATTCTCTATTAAACTCAAAAGTTTTGAAATTATAAAATGTCACATTTTTGTTGTACTAAATAATATGTTCTAAATTGTGCTGCTTTTAAGCTTTGTTCTACAAACGCACCACTTTATAAATTAATTACTAAAAAAAATGGCGCTCTAAATGCAGTACAAATTTCGCTGTGTTTATGTTACAGTATTCTAAAGCATTATAAGAATAATAATATCTGGAATAGCTAAATTTCCATTTTTTGATAAAATGAATAGCTGATTTTCGGCTACAATCAGACTTTTTAAACTTTTTCCTACTAATAGGATTCGTATAATTGGTAATTAATTTTGTATTTTGTATTAGTTTGTTTCAAATTTCTACGAGTTAGTGAGAATTAATAATACCTTGAAATACGAATAAAAAAACTAGTTAGACAAAATAATCTAAATTTTCCTATTAGAAATTTCCATAGTATGTAGGGTGATGACTTGTAAACGTAAACATAGGGAACTCAGTGTTATTTTTTACTTATGCTTTTATTATCTTTTTGATTTTTCAATAAATATGAAAGGTGGTTGTCATAAGGGTAATAAAATATTGGCATTTAAAAGAATTTAATTTAAAAATTAAAAGAAAATGTGTCCCTGAATGGGATTTGAATATTGGACGTAGTTACAAGGTTGACATTCTAACCACTACTAGCCTATTGTAAACTGATAATTTTCAATTGTGGAAATACACTATTTGATGTACACTATTTTTTATTCTATTAAAATTGGTAATAACTTTGAATTAATTAATAATAAGTAATTGTGAACATGTTTTACATTTACATATTTATTAAAAAATCAATTAGATAGATAATAAAAGCTAAAGTAAAAAAATTACTCTAAGTTCCCTATCTTCACCTTTACGAGTTACCGCCCGGTATATAAAACAATCATAAAATTAGTATATTTTTTAAATATTAACAGCTACTTGAATAAAATTTTAGCAATGCTGCAATTAAATACTGAAACTTAGAATATCTAATTTTGTAAAGTCTGTTAGATTACTGAAGAATACATACGAATTTATCTAATTTATATTCCACAAAATTTAAACATTCTAATAGAATTGAAGGATGCCATAAGAAAAAATTGGTTGCAGGATTCAAAATATTTCGGCTGAATTAAATGTGTACGTTGATATCACACTTTCGTTGCAGATTTTAAATTGAAGATATCTCCTGAATTTGTTAGTCCGGTTATGATATTTGCAATATATTCAGGTAGCGCCACGTAGTGGTAAAATGTAGAAGTTTTTAATTTAATAAATAGTCCTCAAAATTGTGAACTTAAATAAAATTCAAGGTATCGTGTTCTATTAGTCGAATTTTAATTTCAAAATATAAATTGCAAAAACAAAACGTTGGGAAATGTTATCTTAACTTAAATAAGATACAGACATAAAATATAAAAGAAAATAAGGGGAATAGAGGCGTAGCACTAGGCGAAATACGGCTGTAACTTGGATTTTATATTATTACAAAGATAGTTTATACTGTAGGTGATTATGTACTACCTAAACATATTTTCAAAGCTTAAGAGAAATACGCACTGCTGATGATTGTTAAAAGGCTTGAAACTAGTACCTTATGGAGATATTCGCCCCCTTTTTATAAATAGTAGGGTGTTTATTTTTTAATTGAAACTACACCTTTTCTTAACATTTTTCTTTAGAGTTTGTATACATTAGACCTCTAAAATGATTGTTTTTACAATTGAATGTGTCGTTAGTATAGTGAATCTAAATTGTTCGTCGTTATCATTGTTCATTCGCCAAGGATGTCAAAAATTCACATTATTTCAAAAAAAGAACCCGTTAACAAAATGCGCTATAAACACATGACGCAATTTTTACGTCATTCTAAAATGCAACATGTACATAAATCGGGGATATTCATTTCATTATAGCGTCGCGTTCGTTTACAAACGTTTTATGTAATGTTAAATTATTAGGACTTTTTGTGTCTTATCAATCGTTGTTAGTGTCAATATTTTTTGTTACCAAAGTATATTAATTTTTAGTTTTGTTTATTAATTTAATTATGTTTAGTTTTAAGTTGAACATCGAGTTTGTGTAAATAATGGATAAATTAACTAATACTAAAACAACAGAAATTGTTTTCTTTACGGCAAAGCCGGTGGAAATGCTAGAACAGTCTATCATTTGTTTGCTCAGCGTTAACGTAATCGACGACTTCCGCATCATAACGTTTACGCGTATTGTGCAAATATTGCGTGTTGGTGGGTCATTTATTTCTCAGTTGCATGTTCAAGGCAGAGCAAGGACATGTAATTTAATGTTTCTTTATTTGAAGTGTTTACAACTACATTAGAAGATGTTTAATAATAAGAAATAAATGAATAAAAAATTCAAGCAATCCTGCTCAATTTATTGCTATTAATTGTTTTTAATGTATAATGATAAATTGAGCAAGATTGTTTGAATTTTTTATTTATTTGCATTAAATATCCTAATTGCGTGAAAACATGGATAACATTATTTAATAATAGTTTGTGTTTAAATAAAAAAGGTCACTATCAAAAAGAATTAATAATAATAAAAGAATGTGTTATAACAATGAACAATCATTCACAAATTTTTCTGAATTTTAAAAATTAAAATGCCCTTAACTCGAACGAATAAAATATAGGTCATTGATAATTGGGACAGACTAGTTCATACGAAATAAACAGCTGTAGTAATTTGATATTGAAATATATTATTTATTTCCTCTGTAACAGGTAGTTGTAATTGGATTGAGTCTAGACACATTCATTTGTATACATAGTTCTGACAGTTCTCAAAAATTCAACATTTTCAAATTTTTCTCCGTCTGGTAACTTCAATTTTCTAGTCGTTACTGACAGCAAATAAATGATTATTTTCCGACCTAGGCCGTAAATCGGAACGTGATATTCCATTGGGTGCTAAATATATTGTTGTGTAGCAACCACGTAATAAGCGCATTACAATATTGCAGCTACTACATTAAAAATGATGACATTTTTAAATGAATGCCAAATATGATATTTATTTAAGAAATGATGTTCACGTCGGGACAACAAAATTTCGTGTATCACACGTCCAGAAAATGCTTGTTTGTTGCAGGCCTCGCCTACGGCTCGGCGTGTAACTCCACTCGTACTTGAAGGACATTTTTTGATAGAATTTACCTACTATTATTCTTCATATAGCACAAAGTACATTTATTTTGACAAATAATTTTCAAGTCCTGGTTAATTTACCCACAGTATTATAACAAATAAATTTAAAATACAGTTGAATTTGGCTAATTTGAACTTCATTAATATAAATTCGTTTTATGGACACAATGTTATACAGTGCAACTCATTTTATGGAAATTTGTTAATTCGAAGTTCTGATATGCTAAAATGTTGCATATCAATAACTAATTAACGGTAATGATGTAATGCAGTATTGATTGTTAATGTGTATTTTGTATGGAATAGAATATATATTATAGTTGTAACTTTTATAAAATGAACGTTGATTGCATGTGTTTGCCACTCAAGCTAGATGTGCATTTTGTAAGTTTTTTATAAAGTATATCGGAGATAACAAAGCTACATTAATCAAATTACAATACCAGTATAAATACTAATGCGAAATAACATTATCGATGACATTGTCAGCTACTATTCTTACTTTTATTTGAAACTTTAGCCATTCTGTCGCAAAATACTCTTCTTTAAAGTGTCGAAGTATGTTGTGAATTCTTTTATATAATTCGTTGGTGGTTGTCATTTTTTAGCGTATGTCATACACCTTTTGTTTAAGTAGTTCCCAGAACCTTTCGGTTGGCCTAAATTTTGGCGAATTAGCAACATTTTCTGCACGAGATATGTGTTATTCAAACATGTTGATTGTTAGTGATCCATAATGAATTCTTGCTATGTTTGGCCAAAAAATGTATTTACCATTACCGCAATGTCTTTTACATACCGCACTAGCCACTTACGAATATACTCCTCCGAATAAACATTTTGATTGACAGATAGTCCTAAAGGCCCTACATATGGTTATGATAAGCTTTTTGCACTTATGGCAGACCTTACTAACATCCGCTTCTGACATGTGGCATATCGTTTAAATTTAACTTCAAATAGTATGTCAATATTTTCTTTGTAAAAATAAATTTTATTTCTTGCACAATTTGTCTTCGGAAGGTAAAGTAGGATTCATCATCCATATTCGACAATCATGATTTGAAGGCTTACAATAGTCCATAATTGTCGCAGCAATTGTTTCTAATTTTGCAATGCTTATCACTATATTTTGGTGCGGATTTTTTCTTTTTTATAATATCTATTTCTTTTAAAACACGTTTTATCTAATTTTTCTTTCCAATTTCCTTAATGATTGGTCAATTTTTCCAACGCATGCGGATTTAAGGTTTTCTTTTTCTGCTGCTCTTCATTTTATAGTTTTTCTGCCGCTACCTATAGCTTTTTCCATCGGTTATCCATTGCCAACTTTTTCTGTTATACCGTAGATAGTTTGGCGTGAAATTCTAGTTCAACAAAAATGTATTACAGTAAATCCTTTTTTGATTGACATACGAGGGCGATTTCTGAAATGGACGGAGTGCCATTTATTATTCATCTTATAATCGGTAGCACAGCTTCAAATATCATAAGAGCATGTGTAAAGTTAAAATTCAATCAGTCAATTCATTTTTTGTTTACAAGTTATTCGAGGTCATGCATTGTTTTAAAATTGAAAATTTGAAACGTGCTGTAATTAAATGCACTGTAAAAAAAAGTATTTATAGGTAATAGAAATTAATACCGAAATGGTAATGTATTGGGAGAATATACTCCTTTAAATACAATGGTTTGTAAATGGATACGTAAATATCAACGTGGGCGGACTAGCATTGGCGAGGATCTTCGCAACACCAGAAATCTGTCAGAAAATGCATATGGTATTGAATGCTCGGCAAGTATAAATGTGTGCAATTTCTGAAGCTGTAGGTATCTGAACAAAATGTCTATGATATATTTTACATAAAGAATTACACATGAAAAAGCTTTGTACACGATGCGTACCGCATTTGCTAACAATTGATCGCAAACGCATCCGAATCCAAATTTCTCGGAAATATTTAAAACATTTGACAAAAAACTTTGTGTGTCTTTTTATAACTATGGGCTAAACATTGAATCTTCACTATAAGCCAAAAACTAAGGAACAGTCAAAACAGTGCACAGAAACCGATTGTTCTGAAAAAAGAAGGTAAAATCAGTTGCATGTGTAGAAAAGGCTACAACCTCTATTTTTTGGGTTTCAAAATGAATTTTAATGATTGATTGTCTTGGAAAGGGCAAAAAATAACCGGAGAATATTATACAAAACTTTTAGACTAACTAGATAAAATAATTCACGTGAAAATAGCTGGATTACAAAAGAAAAAAATCATTTTTATCAAGGCAATGCACCTGCGTACAAAAGAGTTGTCACTATGAGAAAATTTAAAAAATTAAAGTATGAGTTGTTAGGACATTCACCCTATTCACATGATTTCGCTCCATTTGATTTCTACCTGATTCCAAACTTCCTCGCTGGTAAGCATTTTTTATCCAATTAAGAAGCGATTGCAGCTGTAGAACATTATTTGCAGATTTCTTGAAAGTTACTTTAGGGGTGGATAAATTTATTGGACCTGCACTTGCCTAGGTAAATGCGTTGAAGTTACTGCTGTTGAAGAATAGAGCTTTTTCAAAAACTATAACTTGTTTTATTCAGCTCCATTCCACGAACTTTTCAAATCACCTTCGTATGCTTTGAATAGAAATCTCAAATAACCTATTTTCGATCATTCTCAAGATTGCTCATTTGTGTTCTCGGAAATTACTAAAAAACATAGTTATTCAATATTATAATGCTTATAAACGTGAATATTCAACTGACTATTTCATAATGTATTATGTTATACAAGGCACGAACTGATGTATCATGTATGGGTTTATTGATAGTACGTCCTTAGATTTCTAGCTTTGTCACACTCCCTGACATGTTGATACGTGTGTCATTTGAATTTTTATTCATACCCATTTAATTAGAAAATAGCCATAATCAACTGTATTTATATATTATTCGTTTTAATTTTTGGAATCTTTTTTCCCATGTGTTCAATTACAGGGACAAGAATTTTAAAGGCGTAGTTGTAACAAACATTTTCGTTAATTTACTTTTTTATTTATTTTACGAGGAACCTTTGTTTTAGGTAGATTATAATAATGATATGGTCTACAAAGGCAGACCGTAATTACTTTTAGATACAAAAATGGATCTTCAAAAATGTTGCCATTAATGCGGTAGAATTTTTTGCTGCTCGTTCTCACATTTATCATAGATAATTTACGGAATTAAACGAGATAGTGCATTTTATAGAGTTCTTCGTAGATGGTGTTAAACATGCCAACCAGTCGGGCGTAACGCTTTATTCTCGTACATGTTTCTAACAGTAGTGGTTCTTATAATAGAGTTTGTAATAAAAGAAGTGAATCTGCCGTTTACCTCTTTTACGATATTATTTTGTTTATTTGGTTGTGTGTTATTACTATTTCCATTATAGTCTTCCAGTTTTCCTTATTTTCTCTAATGAAGAAAGAACTTTAACAGGATATTTAATTCTACTTTAGTTAATGTCGGAGATAAGAAACACATTTTCCTTTCATTAATTTTGCGTTCGTTTTATCTGGATTCCGGTAATGGTAATTGTGCAAAGATGAAGTTCGGAAATGTGAAATATTTTATTCTTAATTTTAAAATTTTAATGTTGTAAAAATACATAAAGCCAATGTTTTTATAGCTCGAGAAGCTTTTGGTACGAAATTTTGTGGCTTACCTCGGAATTTTCTCTGCACAAAGTGTCAAGGGTGTTTTACCTAAATAAAATAAATATTCGAGCGGAGGCGACAGGCTGAAAAACTCATAAAGAAGTTAACTTTAAAATGTTCCCGTAAGGGAAGTATAACACTTGTGAATGCGCACTCTGTTGGCGGATTACAGTTTTGTTTTCTTAGCTCACCCCTTCACATTGGTATATTTTAATTAAAGTAGGAGTAAGTTGCTAAAATATTTGTTTTGTCTTCTAAGTTTGTATCAATCCGTGCTTCTCTCGCATGTATGTTTTAAAATTCAGACTTCAGATTTATTATCCATTATCTAACTAAATCTGATATAGCAATTTGGATACACTTAACCTCAACGAGTAAATATTTTGAATTAAAATTATATTGCAAGCACAATTTGAAAAGTTTAGTTTCAGATGCTATCTATATTCCCAATTTAACTTATTTAGGTAACAAGAATTACATTTATACTTCCAGGTAATCTCAGCAATAAACTGCTTACATATGAATAAAGTACCTTGTTTGTTCACATATTATAAGCCAAGTAAGCATATAATTCATCCGGGACATTCTCATCTTGGAAATAGATGTATACTCTGTTGCTATTAATCTGAAATACACATTCAAAACATAATAACAACAAATTCTCCGTACTCTGTTTTATAATTCACAGTCTACGTTACAAGCTTTCACAAAATGTAGACGAAATTCTGTAGAAAATAAATCATTGTATTTTTAATTACATTTTAGATTATTACATTTTATAAAAACTTATAAAATATCAAACAATTCCAAAAATGATACACACTTACACGCATCATTATTATCTTACGCATTTTAAATTTTCGTTATTTAATATCCCTTATTTACATGAATTTCTACTTTAGCATAACAAGTATGTAATACCTATTCAAATTTAACCTTACAAAGGAATAATATCTTTGATGTTACATACAAGTGTATGCTTTAATCAAATTTCCGTCTTTATACAAGGTGTCCCTAAAGTAACCGGAATTACGCAAACTGTGTAGTTATCAATTTTTTACAGAAACTTCTTGTTATCGAAATATTACAATTACAATTTAAGAATAACATGTCCGACATTTCCGTGTCGGAGCGCATCACAGACAAGGTACCGTACAATGTCGCCACAGTACTCGTTACCATTTATATTCGTTATTACAAACGTAATTCCTAGATTCGTTAGAACTCATTGACTTTGTTGACATTTCTATATGTTATTAAATCTATAGTTTATTCATTTCTGCATGAAAATACATAAATTAATATTTTCAATAATAAAAAGTTATTGTTTGAATCTGAAGCGAAACAATTTATTATCGAAACCAAATTGTCACCTTGGAACTACACCTAGGTAACTAGTATTGTTTTTAGCTTTTTAATTATGATTTCTTTTGGTGTTTCAATTGTATTTCTTTACCAAATTAGAATGTTGAAGTCAATGAAGCAACTAATTTGGCCTTTAATAGTGTAATGTCAATATGAACTCCTACTACGTTTGGCTATTGTAAAAACCTCACTCATCGAATTTGATAACAATGTCATGAAAAACAGGCATAATTGATTGGGAAAATAACTTATTTTTGTGAATGTTTAATAATTTTATATAAAGAATATCTTTAACAATTTATTTTATAAACTAAAGCAAGTTAAAACATTTTATTTTGATTCAATTTAATTCATCTGTAGTATATTATTTATTACTCACAATAAAAACCGACAGTATATTTCGTTAAATGCACTTTCAAATTAAGGTCAATGTTCAAGTCAACAAACACATCAACCTTTCTTACAATTCTCAAATACAGACTCGGAATAAATTAGAACTATCAAATCTTTTTAACAAGATAGAAGTTTTATTTTGCCAAATTCTGCTCTTATACAGAGTTCTTAGTTACTCTTAGAAAAGGTGCCGGTTATTTTGGGACCCCTTGTATATTGTTTTGTATACTGAGTGACATAGAAATTGCAATATCAAGAAGGTGTTGGAATTTTCAGATGAAATTTGGTAGGAATATTCACCTATGTTATAGTAATCAATGATCAAAATTTGGGAGGAAAATCTTTATTAGTTAAACAAAATTTTATAATAATTGTTAATAATGTGTGGTGCGGCCTTCTGATTTACACATTCATTTACACACCGAGGCATTGATTGAATAAGGTGGTTGTTTATCTCGTCTTGGGGTATTGCCTCCCATGTAAATTGCCCCTCATGTCCCAAGGCCTCAAAAGTCAAAGGAGGACGCTGCAAATTTCGTATCCTTCTACCCATTATATTCCATACATGTTCAATGGGAGAAAGACTGGATATCTTGGAGGCTAGGGCAAAAGATGAATCTGGGCCAACTCAAAGAAGTTCAAGGAAAACCTTGCTACATGTGGATGTGCGTTATCTTGCTGGAGTAATGGATCTTCGAGCTCTTGTAAGTATGGCAGAAGATGTGTTCCAACCACCTCAGCAATATATCGTTGTAATGTCATATTGCCTCGAATGAACACCAAAGGAGACCGGCTGCCATAAGTAATCGCACCCCAAACCATAACACCCACAGTGCGGTGTATGTGCCTTTCAATTGTAAATCGAAGATTGCGTCGTTCGCTGTCTTTCTGACTCTCATACGACCGTCGTGCATTCATAAACAAAATCTAGATTCATCACTAAAGACAACACGACGCCATTCATTGCACCATTGTAACCGTTTCTGACAATGTTCTACAGTCAAAGAAAGCACAAGTTGCGGACGATATGATGTTAAACCCAAAACTTTGGATTCGGCGATAAACTATTCTAAGGGTTACAATACGACCTTCTTCACCAAACCTTGGTCACCAATGGGAGGGAAAATCATTCTCTAAATGCCAGTTGTGTTAAGCGACGATCTTGACGGTCATTCGTTCTTCTTGAAGCCCCGGTTCCTCTTTTACGAAGGTCCTGGCCACCTTCAATTTCGATTTACACGGTTAGCAATTTCCCCAAATGAAAAATCAGCTTCGCGCAAACAAATAATTCGATCTCTGTCAAATTCGCGTAATTGACATTAATATCCTCGTTGCCGTACCCTGATCAAACAAACAAAACACGTTAACGAAAGAACAACAACCAAAATAATGTTAATTAACAATGAAAAAGAACAAAAAATCGTACGAAAAACACAGATCGAAAAAGTTAGCAAAAAATTATAACAACTATCGAATGTGACGTTATCACATTACCACTTGATCTCAAAGGTTAACTAAGTATTACTTAATGTCAGCCCAACAAATCTACCAACTTTGATTAAGAAATTCCTACTCCTTCTTGGTGTTGCAATTTCTATGTCACTGAGTATATTTAAAAAGCAACTACAGTACCAAACTAAAATGAATATTAGGTGCGGATATTATTTAATTTTTAGCAACGGTTTGATTTGTTATCAATATATCTAAATTTTCGTATTCCATGAGGTAGGTTTATATTTCACTTTGTAACCATTTGAAGAATTAATTCTGTTCAGCTCAAGTTGTTGTGATGTAATATAAATTCCTTCCATTAATTCCGAAATAGTTTCTAAATTAATAAATTTATCTAAACCAAACAAATTATTGTGCACTTCCATAAAACTTTACAAAGGAAGCTACGCGTTCGGGACTGATTAATTTATCATCGTTGCATTATACAATTTTGCTGTTTTAAGCCACTGGAAAAAGGTGACGCAATTATGACGGGATTCTGTTAATTACCGTTTTTTTTGTAGCTATCTAAGCTATTTTTCTGTAAAAATTTTAACTGTCCATGCGGCTTTTAGTTTTATTGACAGTTGTAGAGTTAAATTCACAGAAGTATTACACATATAATCAAAATTTTGGCAATTGAAAAATTTAAACACTTTTATTATTACCTTCAAGTTACCTTCTTGTAGTTCTACATTAATGAATATCTGTTTTTGTTAGCGGTGGATCACAATATTTGGGGGCACGGAACTTTTTGTAAAAAAGCCAAAACACCACAACACTAATTAATGTAATCAGTAAAGCTAAGAAATTATAGTCAATTTAAATACACTTAACCTATACTGTACTATTATATTAGCTGTTTAAAATGTCTTCCATCTTTTGGCAAATACATATTAATACGCCGAATTTTTTCTTAAACATTTATTCCAGTATAGACTCCAAATTAAGAAGTTATTCCATTTAGAGTGTGAGAACTTTCCAAATACATAAAGTGTTTTTACACTTTACAGGAAAAAATCGAGCAAGGGAAGGTCCAAGAAATTAGAAGCGAAAAGTTTTGTATATTATTGATTTGCGAAAACTTCGTCCAAAATACCAAACCCGTGGTGTGACGTGTCCCGTTGCTACATGTTGCTGAAAGTAGGCTAGGTAAATGTCATGAAGAATATTGTCATGGTATCGTAGTGTATGACGGTGCACACTATAAACTATTTTCGGAACATGTAAGGGTTCTTGTGGTACTAGCTGTTTACATGCCCAGAAAATTGGAAATGTGAAAATCTCTCTTCTATAACGGGCACTGAAGTCAAGATTCTCCCTTCATAGTGTAGCTATTTATTACTAATGCTAGAAATAGAAATTATTTAATATGAAACTAAGAAACTATGTTGCTATGTAATCTTTCGAATTGACTTCTGCAAACTTAAGCTAGTGCGATCCGAGACGAGTATCTCGTTAATTAATACTGGAGCTCATCCAGATTTGAGCGTGTCATATATGCATTAACTGCGTCATGGAATTATGGCACGGCAGTTTGGTATTAATATACTGTACCATAAATCTTCATTGAACATTACCCATATTATTCGCTTTCACATCGAAACACGTGTTCCGGCAGGAAATTCTTTTTTTTACGTGTATTTCAACAGCAATCTACACTATCAGAAGTGTCCTGAAATCTAGCGAACTAAATTGCTTATTATAATTTACATCAAGTACACAGAGACTTTTTGATTGCTTTGTTCATATCTGTATTTACTGCTATAAAATATTTTTTATAATTATTCTTTTTTACTTTTCAACACGGGGATTTCTAAATATATGCAACTTATTTAACGCTTTATAGATTCACCACTGGTACTATAATAAATTAAATGCATAATTAACATTGGTTGCAAAACTCTAGAAAAATTTCAACATGAAGTACATATAAGAATGTAATTTATTTAAATCATAGTATTATAGCAATAGTACGAGTATACTCAACGTTTAAGTACTACAGCAGAATAATTTGAACGATTAACAAAGGTTCATTGTTTGGACAATATGCAATTCCCGTAGAATCTGTCGTATTAGTCCTCGGATAGTATTCAAATCAACATTGCCGTTTTTTTAAAATATTGTTGCCTTAAGTTTACTTCATTTTGCGCTTTTCACCTATTATCGTAGCTTTCCCTAATTAAAAATACCTAAAAATCTTCAATTCGTCACGTTTGAGTGTATTTGATAGATTGTTGCCCTTTAGTACAAATGATATATTGTTAGCTTTTAACTAATATTTACCGATTCTTGTTTAGTGATAGAAGGCAAATCAATCCAAAACATATGATAAATAGTGATGAAATTGTCCTACATAAGATCTCCAGCTTTTGAAGTAATACACCAAATTAAAAATTATTCAACGAATTTCTTTTTCTCTTGAATTTTACCTTGCATGAGCAACTTTCAAAGTCTTCTTTTGAAGTTTTCTTTTTCAGTCACGTAGGAAGTATGAAATTTTCTGAATAACTTACCTAATGTTGTTCCAGCCTGGTTTCTTGCAGCTTGTTTACTCACGCTTCAGTTATACCTTTACTCTTCCACTTTTTGCCAAATTTAAATCAGGTCTTTCCTTCTACTTTGCTATTGACCCATAAATACTTATAACAGAAATATTTTGATCACCCAAAATATTCACGATTTCACGTTTAGATCAGCATTCCACCACTTTGTAAATATACTTTCGAATGTCTAGCTTGTATTTAATTTTTGCCAAATGTCATAATAAACTAAAATTCTATTGAGTGAAATTTTTGGTAGAACTTTTGTAGCAATAATAACTTCTTTGAAAATCTGAATATAACATAACATCCTTATCTTCTCATGTCTTCTGTGTCATAGTCATGATTTAATTTAATAGTCCTTCTCAACTTCATACGGATTAAACACTTTCTAATTACTTTAAATAGTCACACTATAGTTAATTACGCGTATTTTCTAATGTTTCGGTATTTTGATCTTATCCCAAACAAGTATTTTTGTAATTCACTAAACACAAGTATTTTTGTAAATAAATTGTCGTATCCTATATACCTACATTACATCCTAACCCATAGTCTGGGGTTCTTTTAATATTGTTTTGCATATACAGCCATCTGGTTCCTACTTTATGGAAACATTTAGGGATATTTTTGTGTTTTAATTTAATGTAAGAGCTTTTCCCAGTAGGAAATTACGAAATAATAAAATGCACTTTCATTTGTCTTCTAGACAAAAAAGACATATGAAGGTAGGCTTGCTGATCCTAGAAAACGATATTCTCGTTACCTTCCGGCAGATGGTACCACTTTAGTTTTATTTTGTTGGTGAAGATACATGACACTACTGCATGTTTTGGTGTTTGATTTCGGAATCATAGTGATAAAACTAACATTCATCCTTCGTCATAATATTGTTTAAAAGCTTATTGCGTTTTTCAGCGTGATGACAAAGCAAACTGAAACACACTTTCAGACGTCTTATTTTGTTATTATAAGTGAAAATTCGCGGTGCCCATTATGCAAAAACGTTTGAATATTTTGCAACATTCAACTTTTGTTGAACAGCATGATGCCTTAGATGTAACTCAGCAGATAGTTTTTTAACGATCACACTCCTTTCTCATTGTGAATTGGATTAAAAATTTGCCCTTTTCCGCACAATTCTATAACTGAACCCTGTTGTTCCAAAGTTCTGTTTTATTTAACAGCCATTTAAAGTAAAGAGCTTGTATTCGTTTCGCTAGTACGGGAAAAATGATTTTCGCCGTCTCATTAAACAAAACAAAAACATGGCAAATATTACTCGGACTCTGTTCTATGAATTAAAATGATTCACAAGTGGTTTAATGATGTTTGCGATGCTGAACGGCCTGGCAGGCGAAAAGATACGTGCACACCATAAATAATAACAAATATGCAACTTTAAATGATTATTTAAATATGAAAAAAAACTTTCTGCGAGATGAATGCCGTGTTTGTTAACACTGGACTGTAAACGTAATCGTTCAACGATTTTGAAGTCTTGTTTGAAACTGTGATACATTAGTGTTAATCGGTCGTGGATTCACCAGTCAAAATAGGGTTTTCAGACAGAATAAATATGAAAGATTTGAAACTTTGCACATTTCTTTATTGGTCTCTAGAAATGATTATACCAAAAGTGCTAAGAAATCGGAGTTTAGATCGAATCGCCATCTTGGAAAATAACACAAAAGGTCTTATTAAATTTTTCTATATCTCTGATAGTTTTTGGTATAATCTGGTGTGAATGTCGTACTTTTTAATTGAATGTTTTACTTTTGCGAAGTTTTTACGTACCAAAAACCTCATCAAAACTAAATCGTCAGTTTTTTGTCTAAAACTCATAAGCAGTATTCTAGAGCAAAAAATTCTCATTGAAACGAGTATCCTATCTTAAATTGTCAGCTTCAGATTTCTGAATATAGTACAAAATGGTATTTATAAACTTAGTTGAAATATTTCACTTTCCATAAATATTTTACAGTTGCCACTTTACAACGTATGTGTAAGTCTAAACTCACCATGATTTTAAGTAAATGTTATTTATAGAAGAACTTTCCGCGCTAACAGGTCATAAACATCTTACATAATTTTTTATTATTGAAGAAAAGTGTATTACTTTGAATAAGATATTGAGCAATCGGGTGTTGGTGTTTAGTGAGTAGGTGGAAAAAGGAATATCTTTCATTATTGAAAGGTAACAGCACAAGAAATGTCGAAAAGTTCTTCTAGTTGAGTGAATTAACATCCGTGAAAGTGCATATTGAAAACAGAAAGAATTACACAAAAGCGGACAGCATAGTTATAAATCTAAAGATGCCGTCTTAGCTTCATCATCACAACTCGACGTCTTCGGTACCGATGTTTGATTTCAAAACAAAGTATTGATTTTGTACTGAAGTGATAGTGGAACCGTTCGAAGAAAGAGAGCAAAAAAACTAGAGAGAGAGAGAGAGAGAGAGAGACGTATAATACTATATGAAATTCGAAGTTTAGAATTAAAAGAAACTGTTCTTAAAACAGCAACTAAAAGAAACGATAGTTGGGCCGAAGATAATTCGTTTGCTACCCATGAATGATTTAGTTGCTGCTGAAGGAGAATATCATCAAGAATGTTTCAAATCCTTTTTACTATACACTGTTTTAAACGGAGACAAACGTGGCAGAATATGCCACAACAGCTATTGAAGAAATTTACTCATTCCTCAAAACAAACGAAGATTGCCAATATGCCCGTCCTGAACTGTGATCAGTTGTAACGGGTCAAGTCCCAGATGTTCACACAAAAATTTGGCGAACGTATTATAATAGCTAGAGATGTGGAAAATGTCCCTACTGTTTATTTTATTGATGCTGGAGTAAACATTTTGAATTCTTGGTGCAAAAATAGAGCGATTAAAAGTTACCCAAACTGTAGCGGAAATAATAAGATAAGATATACAGTGTAAAGTGTACGACAAAACCGTCCATCCTCCTATGATGTCTTCCTAAAAGATGCCTACGTTATATTCCACCAACTCGACTTAGTTTCCTGAAAGACAAGAACGAAATGTATTTCTATTGCATACTAAATTATATCTGCTGCGAAACCACATTCCTTGATGTCTCCCATATTAGATAATCTGAGTATACTATATACTATATACAAGAAATATAACTAAAACCTTACTTGACCTCATATCTAGTTTAGGGCTTCTGTTCATCATATTATGAAGCTCAACTATTAGAAACGTCAGTCATATTCCACACTCAACATGCTTTAAACGAGTTTTTTGACCAGTTCACTTTCGACAATGCAGACTGCAATGTCAGTACGATTGATGGATTAAATACGTTGCATGCCATGGGCGACATCAGATTATTATCCCAGCAAGTTTAGTTGAAAGAGTAACAGAAACACCAAGATTAACAAAGCTGCCCAGATCAAAGGCTGCTGGAGAGCTTGGAGTATTTCCTGTCGAAGTATTTCATAAAATTGAAGATGGATTGAAAAATGTAATTATGAAAATCTTGCAGTTTGGATTGATGAAATCGCACAGCTGAGACTTAAACATTCTGTGGATATCTGCAAATAACTTATTATCTTTGAGGTTCCAGAATTAAAAGGATCTATGCATCCCATTACAAAAGGCGTCTACAGTGAAAAGATCAAAGTGATCTCTTCATTTCATAAATTCTCTATCGTCTAACTACGATACTATTTACATCGCATTACGGTTTGTTGCCGACATGTGCGTCAGTTTTAATCAAAAGTTTTTGGTTGTGACGTTCGATCAACTGTTGTATATTAAAAGCTATGAAATTGTCGCCGCAGCACCAGCTGAATCTCAACTGAGTAACTGTGTTGTAAGATTAGGAGATTTTCATCTTTTGATGCCCTTGTTAGGGTTAATTTGATTCTTAATGAGCAGAAGTGATTTGATAGAACTGTTGAGCACCATATGCATTTAAGTATCTGTCGATAATATTTTACAAGGTTGTGCCTTCGCTCGACCCGTACGGGCTCACTTGCTCATAGAAATGGCTTTGTCAAAGATAATACTAGAGTAACTTGATATTAGTGGTGAATAATGGAAGAGCGACGTAATGGTAAATTTCCTAAATGAGTCTCCATCACTAGATTTAATGAATGCATAACCCTGTCCGATGATTCTAGCATAAAGTATGGTAGACAAGTTAAATAAACTTGAGAAAAATGGACGGACTGCAACCCTCTGGGTTCAGTATTTTAATATGGTGACTTTAGTGAAAGGATATATTCATGATGAACGATCAGGTAATTGGGATGTCCATCTGAAATGTGTAGTTTAAATGATTCCATTGTTCCATACTTGTGGCCATTTCTCATATACTGATTCTTGTCATCTCATGTGCAGGATATATTGAAGTTACCATTCATGAAATCAGATGAATTTGAAAAATTCACGAAGAATGGATACTTTACGACGCGAAGGACGGATTGCTTTTGGACAGGTATTTAGTCAGACATGACCATTTAGCAGAAGTTGATGCGTGAATGGCTAAACAGGAGGGCCCGAAATAACAGTCAGTGTATTAGGCAAGTGAGTTCCTGGAATGACTGCAGCCCATAACATTTATATGACACTGAAAAAATTTTGTGGAGTTCTTTTTTCCTCAAATGAGCAGTATGAAGATGTTGAGAAAACTCGTAAAGCTAGATATAACTAAGCTCATGCTCCATTCTCTGTTATAGGCGGTATGATGCCAATAGCTACTAGAGTCATAGGCGATGTCACTATCACGCGTCACGATACAGCAGTAGTCGGTAAGTAAGCAATGTCCAATAAGATTGGGAAACCTTTTTCAGTTATGAAATTGTCGAGAAAAGGCTGCGCGTTCTCTATATTAGTATGATTTGTTCTACTAAAATTCATGGCGATACAGCCGCAGTGGACCGTTTAATTATTTTCCAAAGAATATCAATCAGCAAGCAAACTGATGAGGATTTGGAAACGTACACGCAGCATTAGTTGGCTTCATTCCCTTTATCCTCGTTTTACGAAGTAGAGATGCGAAAAACAAAAGTCTGCACTTTACAAGGTGTTTGAACAAACGAACCAAAATGTTAATCTAATTTGCTATTACATAAAGTTACATGGGTACTAGGTTCTAAGGTTTAAAGGATTTTCCAAATCTATGTAGATTATGTTTTCAATCATTATTTCGGTAACAACCATACCGTTGTTTTCATGGGTACTCTTTCACGATAAACAGTACGAAGGCCGCTAAGCAGAGCCGAAGATGCCATCTTAAAAGATCAGTGGACATACACTTTGGTGAGGAAACCGAAATAACCGTTAGGTAAGACGACTTTCTTGCAAGTGGTAATAATATATCTAGTTCAATTTCACTGCTGTCGTGCACATTTAGGAACGTTGGAATTGAATGTCGAGTTTTGCCTGGCGATGCTGACACTGAAATTATTACAACAGTAGTTGATAAATATGGCTTTATGTCCGCCTGAACAAAATATATTCTTTGTGAAGTCGAGTCATGGAAATCGAAATTATAATGCATTCTTCCAAGAATTTGCAGAAACTGGGTTTAAAGAGCTGCATGGTTTTTATTCATGCATTTAGCGGTTGTGATACAACTTCAGCAGTGTTTCGAAAAGAAGAACTCAGTTTTTCAATATATTTAAGAAGACTACTGATTTGCACAACATAGCTGAAGTGTTCAACAATCAGATTTCTTCGTAAGAAGTGGTAGCAGAAGCAATGTATTCTGAAATTGTGTGGAACACCCGCTAAAGAAACTTTCTTCAATATGCACCGATACCATTTACTTATAAAGTCACTATCTAATATAAAACCAGGTATTTTTGCGCTATCACCAGTGCAGTGAAACAGCAGTCTTTCCGTAGGTATAAATAGCTATGGTTGGGAATAAACTATTTCCCGAAATCTAGGGATGAGAGCTCAAACAGAATGAACTTATATCGGTGACAACCAAGGCACCTGAAATGGTTTTAACCCAAATTTTCTGCATGTACACGACTGGTTGTGGCGGGGGGAAAATGTGGATGTAGAAGATCTGCAATAAATTGTACCACTATTTGTTACAACTGCCATGGTGGTAATTCTGGATGTTGACAACGAGAAAACCGTCAATTTGAAAGCATCTTCTTTAGATACCAATAAACAAGTTTGATCATTTTCAAAACAGCATATTTTGAGATCTCATTGACCTGGATAAATTGGTAGAAGCTGTTTCAAATGTACGAAGAAGGCAAATGTGCTTCCATCGGCTGGTAAAGCCATCCGCAACGGTTTTTTGGGTTGCTTCCGGAACAATTTTCATTCAAAAAGGTAGAACAGTAACATTTTAGTATTATTCATCATTGTGAGATCAATTGAATGAAGAAACTCAGATAAAATCGGTCACACTTCGCAATTGAACAAAATGTTGTTTCAACACGATAATGCAGCGGTACATTCTTCAGCAATTGCAATTTCAAAATGCATTCATTGGATTTAGAAATGCTTCCACATACCCTATATCCACCCAATTGAGCTCCTGTTGACTATTTCTTATTCTAAACATGAAAACTTGGTTTGCTATTAAGAAATTTTCATCTAATGAAGAATTGATCGCTGAAGTAGGTGCATGTTTGAAGTAAGTTATTGAGAAAAATCGCTAGAGTTAAGCAAGGTTTTGTCTGGTGAGTAACTTGGATGTGTGACCGTTCCAATTATCGTCCACAAAATAAAAATAAATTAATATTTTAATGATTTGTGTGCATTATTTACATACTTAATTACTTTTTATTTAAATCTAT
>JAHWXV010438170.1:0-10225 GCA_024586415.1 Phrixothrix hirtus
ATATATATATATATATATATATATATATATATATATATATATATATACACTGGAAAAATCTTCCTAATTGCTGCATTTTTGTATATTACTATACAGTAGCACATCTTTAATTAAACAAAACTTTAAATAGAAGTTTCTATATCTGCTTTATAGACACATACAGTTGGATAATAATCCTTAAATAACAATTAATGGAATACTAGTTATGGAAATGACTAAAATGGGCATTCTAAATTTCATAAGCTATAGGTAACTAATTAATTATATATTTCAATACAAACAAATTGTAAACCTGCAACAAATGAGCCGGGCCAAAACATTTAGATGAAAGTGTCCAAATAGACAACAGCAAAACATTATGTTTTAAAAGCATGTAATATTTACTTTATAATGTTATGTACCAATTTACAAATTAGTATAAAAAACATTATTTTAAAAACCTTACACTTTGGTGATTTCGAAAACAGTTGCCGAAATCGGACCTCTTGTAAAAATAACCAAAATAACACTAAAAAAATTTAGAAAAAGGTATTAAATCAGAGAAAACATAATCTAGTTCAAATGCATAGGTATAATACAGTCTAACAATAAAAAAATACAGAAAATGTATAACCGATTCAAATTGTTTATTTCCTTTTCAGCCCCAGTACAACCCATAGCGAGTACAAAACGCAAATAGCCCAAAGTTCTACTTTAAAATCTTCTGAAACTTTCCTGTCAAAAAACGTACACCAACTATTATCTTCTTTGATTGGGGAAACTCCCGGGAGAAGCTCCAATATAGATATTCCAGAGGCAACGCTGTTTTCATTGTCCGTGCTTGATTCTTCCACATTTTTCTCTAAATTTAACGCTTTTTCACAAGCACTTGCCCTTTTCTTGAAGATTATGATACTGAACCACGTCCCCGGCTGCGATTACTTTTGCGTCTTTGAGCCTAACTCCGTGCTTGCTGTTCAGCTTCCTTGGCTTTTTTAAATTTTTGCTTCCACCAATTGGGTTTTATAGGGCGTAAATATGCTAACTATAGAATTCTAGGCCTTTCGTCTACTATTCGTGCTCTTTTTTGATTTTTGAAATAGGAGTGATGTCAAATTGACTTACAAGGTATGGAACCTTGAGGATCCTCAAGTGTAGCTGATGACCCAGACCTGCCGAAAATGTTGATAGCTAATTTGGGTCAAGCACTACAATAACTCGTGGGTCGTTTACATCACAAGCTTCTCTGTTCTCTTGAAAGATCTGATTTCCCGCTGTTTGTTTCTTTAATACAAATTCATAGAAAGTGGAATTTTGTTTGTTGTTTGCTTCTTCAATGTAATCGGCATCTGAGAACAGTTTCTTATTCAAGGGGTATATGCCTGTTACTTTAAATTCATTGATTGCTATTTGAGCTGTTTGACATCTAATATAGTGTTTGCTAAAGAGGTCCATTATATCAAAAGTTTTGACAGAACGTTCATTGTGCTTTAACCACTGCTCGATTTCTTCACTGTAGTACATTTTTGAGACAATCTATGAAATTTATACAAAGCTTATTGTTTGTGTGAGGACTGAGGGACCGCGACACAAGGCTAACGTGGTATGTTTTTGTCAAGTCGATCAGATTCATATTCTGTGTGTGGCTAAAATGGCCATCCAAGGGCAACAGCGTAATTTTTTCCTTTGTAAAATTGGCAAACTCAATGAAATCTCGAAACTACTAAATGAAGGAGTTAATTAGGATTCATCCTGAAAGGTACACTGCGATGATTTTTCCTGCTGGAGCCCCGTTCTTGAACTCTTCACTCATATTTTTCCTCTGAAAAATTACTAAAAGGGGGTACGAATGAGCAACTATCATTCATACAAGCAACAATCATTATAAGGGCCCCACGTTCTCTTGATGTCTAGACGACTATCAATTTTTACCCTTAAGGCCAATTATTTTTGCTACTTTATATTGTACCACAATAATACCGCCCTCATCAACCTTATAATTCTGTCAGGAGTTAATTTGCCTTTCTCAAAGACATCTCTGTGATTTCTTTGTTGAACTCAAGAGCCCTGCCATAAGAGGTTCCAGTGGGCTTCCTTTCTGACAGTTTGGTTTTGTGGCATCTAAGAGAAAGACTAACCAATTTCTCTCAACAATTTCGTCTTTCAACAGATATTCAGTATTATTTCGCTCTGTCCATTTTACAGCCATGCTTCGCAAGTCATTCAAGTAAACCTGAACAAAGAAGTTTCCATAAAAAGACAATAGTTGACTAGCTCTTTTTCAAGATATTTACTCAACACTGTAGGTATTCTCCTTTTGTTTTGCTGCTTCCTCACGCGTACCGTACTTAACGTTGGACATCCTCATAAGTGTCTTCCTTTCCCGAATTGCGTCGATAGCTTTAATCATTTTATTTTAATTCCGTCTTCTTTGAGAAGGTTTTTCCAATATTCTCTTGGAATCTGCTACAAGATTTCAAGATAAGAAGAGTGTGTATAAATATACCAGATTTTAATCATAAAAAATAAGTGGTCCGGGTTAGGCAACCGAATAAATTAAGAAGTCTACATGCTTACCTGCCAATATAATATCTAGGAGAAATGACGAAAATTCTTGCACAACGTAAAGTCTTTTCCCATTAACAAAACACGTAATGGCAGACTGACAAGCAACAAGTGAAGCAGGAAACGCGTGCGTTCCATTACAGAGTGTGTGACGTTACGTTTTTCTCTAATTGCGTCGCGGGGAAGAATTATTTATTATTGCTTAAGTAGACAACAGTCGTGAGGCCGGATTCTTTTCTTTACAGGACCTAGCTCAATAGGATGATAAATAATAAGTCAATAAACATTCATGCGTTATATATTACAAATAAAAACAAATGAATGATTAATTAAAAGGTATTTACAATAGGACCACGAAAAGTTTAGAATAGTTATCTACAAAATAATAATGAAGGATTCAAAATAATTAGATATCCTTTCTCTAATGATAAAACAAATATGTACAAAATGAATTCAATGCAATGACCATTAGCTATTCTTTCGTGTCTACAACAGTGGCAATTAAATATTGAATTTAATTCGTAAAACTCAAACAATTAATGTATTTAATTATTGTTGATAGCAATCGGTTTGTTTCGGCTAGTGTTAAATTTTAGCAACGGACGGATGATATTAATGAATTAACATCAATGAAATCAATTAATTAGCACTTGTCTTAAGAGGGCTCTCAACCATTAATAATTAATTTCTACATACCTTAAACTAATATCAACATACATTTGGAAGTTGTCTAATAGCGGGTCTCGTATCAATGCTGTTAACATAGATACAAAAACGGTTTAATGGTTGACCTAAAGGATTTGCTATGTTCTTGTCACAGAAATCTTTTGCGGTCTGGGTATCTCTTAACGCAAGCTCCTATCGCACTAGCAACAAGAAGAAACGTTTTTGAGCTTCACCTGCGGGTCTACCGGGTTTCTTTGTCGAGTTCTATAGGCAACTACGACTCTAGAATAAGACGGGTCCCGCACGGTGCATGACGGAAACTTTCAAGGTCCTTCAGCTATCTTATCGCACAAGCAACTGTCTAACTGAAGCATCGTGATTTAGCCCCCGGTGACGCTACCTGCTGTCCTAGCAACAAGGTTTTGTCAGCGATAGCAGGAAGGTTGAACAACTTCCAAGCGTAAACTAGGTTCACCGACTTGGTTATATATTTTAAATCGAAAGTTGGTTCATAAAGCGAGTTCCACCAGAAGAGCTCGATTCGATGCTTATTATATCGCGGTCGGACCCGGAGTGCCGCTTCGCGGCTGCAGGCGGAGTATCTCGCATCGCGGTCAAATGCGAAATGTATCAGTGTGCTGGGCTCCACTGACGGAGTCTCGGTTAAACGCGAAGTGTTTTAAGCGTACTTGCGTCGCTCTTTATATACTAATTTAAGACACGGTATCTTTGTTCCACCAGCGTGACTTATTTGTCATTTCATTCTTTGCGCTTTACGGTAATTTATGTACTTGAAACTTGCGACATGTTCCTATTTAAAATGGTGGCGTCTTATTTGATATATAAAATTAACTTATTTTAACTAAATACTTTATTTGTAGTGTGTCTAATATTGAATTAGGCAAGCTATTGGATTTACAAACATTCATATATATAATTAATTATTTTTATTATTAAATGTTTCCGTAACTTCGTGAATTCTTAAAATCTTTTACATTGTCCTTTTAATTTAAACAATAACAACATAATTACATTAAAACGCGCGAAACTGTATCAGTTATAATAATCGCAATTTTGATGTTATGAGGGTAGTTTTACAAGTGGTAGAAGCCTAAACTACTTACTAATATCTTAAAAATGGTTCTAAAACTTTTTCTTAATTTTTAATAAAACTATACTCACATACATCTTAAGCAGAAAATGCCAAATCGTCGCTCATCTATTAAGGTTGGCAGATTACAAATCGATAAGTGCACGCCATCTAGAGACAAGTTAAAACAATGTGTAATGTATTGAATAAATGTAATAATACATTATACATCGTGGCCAAAATGTTCTGGGACATCAAATTATTTCGGAAGTCGTTCATTTTACAAAAAAATATTTTATATAAAAGTTGTTTGGTATCTAAAAATGCGTTTAGTGAGCTTAACATTTGACTTTGAGTGACCTTGACACTAAGATATCAATGTCTTGTCAATTGTTTTTAATAATAACTCGCGCATTTTTTCACCTAAGTAAATTTATGACTAAGAAGTTACCAGAATGCCTTTATTCACAAAAATCTGCCCAGCGGTTCACAAATTATTAACGATCAAAAGTTTAATTTTAAGTTTTTAAAAAGTGTACTTTATACCTAACGGTTTTTTGGTCTGAATCCTAAATCAATGTTATTACGCTCCATTTGATTTCAATTTTCCAGTTCTTTTCAGAACTACGAATGTCGCAATTAACTGAGTATGAACGCATTAATTTTTTGATGATGCGAGGTTGGAAGATCGTGAACAATCTTTATTCGGAACGACCAATTTATTTAATTGTTTAATCAAACATTTCGAGAGAAACACAGCGCCATTTCAAGATCCACAGTTGGGCGAACAATGCAAGCTTTGGAACACATAGCACTGTGAAAAACTTGTTAATATCCGATTGACCTCCTACGGCAACGAATGTCGAAAAAGCCGTGGAGGTTTTGCAAAGCTTTATTGAAAATGAACATGCAACTACAGGTCCTGATCATGGCATATTTCGTTCTTTGCTTAAAAAAAATAAAAGAGCGTCACTTTATGCATTATAGGTATGAATTTCTCTAGAGGAAAAGATATGAGATGCTAGCTTTTATCACTTATGATATAAATTTAACGTGCTTTATTTTAAATGGTTTTTTCAGATACGCTTTTTTGCGTAAATGGTTAGTGTATGCTTTTGCAAACTTAAACTCGCGTTCATATCATTCTTATTTTGACTGTTAATTGACTCTAGTAAACTAAATTGATTCTATTATTCTCAATTCTCATTTCATAAATAATTAACACTTTTAAGCTCTTTAAATTTTCCTTTTTTTTTGTTAATGTATTTTGTCTTTTCGTGTCACTTGATTGCACGTATTCTTTGAAATATCCTTTCTTTGTGGCTAAATTATTTAGCGCTGAGAAAACATTGTATTGTACCCGTTATATACGAGGTCTTATCGAATAATTCTAGGTTAGCTTTAATCTATAAAAAGCATATCATTTATCCTTTTTGATTGTCAATGCGTCCCTAACCAGGACATAAATTTATTGTTACTTCTTATTTTATTTTCCTTGTTTATATGCTACCATGCAGTTTGTGAATATTTTAATTGGGTGTTTGAATAAATACCTACTTATTTTTTGAATTAACTTGTGGTTTCACCGAACTTCCTTTTACTTAATTTACTTTTCTTTAGGTTTTCTTAGGTCTACAGTTCCAGATGCTGGGTACGTGTTACAAATAAGTTTATTTTAAGTGAACATCTTGTCGTTCAGGTGTTCATTTTTACTAATTAAAGTGAACGACTGGGGCCCTACTTATTCTCTACTTTATTTTATTTCCATCTTAAGAAAACGTCGGCTTAATTTAAGTCAGAAGGTATACACCGAGAAAAATATTTTATAAACAACTTTTTACCATCATTAGCTACACCATACCCACCCTACTCTACCGATTTGCTACTGAGCTATATTTTGTGGCAAGAGTAAGTTTGGAGCGGCTATGTAAATCGACAAAAAGTGCGTTATTGGTCAAACACAAATCCACATTGGATCATTGAATTTCATAGCCAGAATCAGCAAAAATTAAATATATGGGCTGCCATAAAAACCGCGTTATTGGACGTTTATTTGTTGAAGGGAATCTGAATACAGATTGGAGCATTATAGAGCACCAGATTGTTCTCGCTATTTAGCAGTTGCCAGCAGGATAGCGCACCAGCCCATTTTGTCCGGCAATTTTGTGAATTTTTAGACATCAAGTTTGCAGATAGGTGGATTAGGACAACCAGTGCGTTCCCCCACTTTAACTCTGCTCGATTATTTTGGTAAGGATATCTAAAGAATAAAGCTTTTTCCCACAATCAAACAATTTGCTAATTTTGCGGGAGCGGATTGAAACTAGAATTGCTTGAAAAGAAGTTTATACTAGTATAGCGCGCTGTCAAAAAGTCGAAGGGTGCACATTTGAACAATTCAAATAAATTGAATTCAATTAACAAAAACTTAAAATTGAACTTTTGAACGATTTTAGTGAATATAAATGCCTTGAAGTTGTGAATACGCTTAGGTAAAAATTGGGGTGTTTCTATTTAAAAAAAATTGGCAGGACATTGGTATCTTAGTTTCAAGGTCACCCTAGCTCAAATGACGAAGTTCCCTAGACGCATTTTTATTTTCTATTACGTATATGAAATGTAGTATAGAGAGTCATGTTTCCGATTCAAATTTTCGATGTCCAGTTTTTAGCGGAAATACACGTTTTCAGATCTTCTGACTCCGAAAAATATGTTTTTAGAAATTGGCCTGTGTGCATGTGTATGTGCGTGTGTGTATGTGTGTGTGTGTGTGTGTGTGTGTGTGTGTGTGTGTGCGCGTGTGCGTGTGCGTGTGCGTGTGCGTGTGCGCGTGCGCGTGCGCGTGCAGGCACTCGTCCGCGTGAGCGCGCACATGCGCACGTAGGCGCGTACGCGTGTAGGCGCGTACGCGTGTAGGCGCGTACGCGTGTAGGCGCGTGGGCGCGTGCGTGTGTGCGTGCGTGCGTGCGTGCGTGCATGCGTACGTGCGTGCGTGCGTGTGTGTGTGTGTATGTGTTTGTACGTATGTGGTCAAGTTATCCCGAAAACTAAACGTCGTAGAAAAATGAAATTTTAACGATTTTTTTTAAATCGCCACGTTTCTTGCACCTATAACGCTATATTACATGAACTAATTGGTTTCTATGTGAAAATTCGTTGAAGTGAGTTATTGACACAGACCTCTAGATTTAAGCAAGGTTTGTGTGGCGAGTAACTTGAATGGGTGACCGTCCCAATTATCGTACTCAGAATAAAAATAAATTAATATTTTAATGATTTGTGTGCATTATTTACATGCATATTTATTTACTTTTTATTTAAATCTATAAATTATTTTTGCTTTAAATGAGCTCAAAAATTAAATTATAAAACATGTATAAAGGAAACTTTAAATGGATGAATTATTTATGCCTTTAAATTAATTTTAGAGTTTACAATTTAGGTGTATAGGAAAGTCACTAACGTCAATAAATTCAAATTAAATCTAAAATGTGTAAGAGAAAGTTGTGTGTTGTCTCACACCAGATTTTTGAATACTAAACAACTTTTCTATAAAACCTTTTTTATAAAATGAACGTTTTCCGAAATAATTTCCTATCCCGCAACATCTCGCTCGCGCTGTATATTCAGGGAAAGAAACACATGTTTTTTACCAGGGTGTAATTTATTGCTAGAGGGTGAAGTAAGATGACTTCAACGTACCGAGGGAAAAGTTATCTTGTGAGGTACCTATGTATTGTTTTTTCACAACGGAAGTAAGTCAAAGCTTAAAAATATACATTTTACACTTCTGCGATTTGCGGAGTTCACTAAACATCAAAGGTACATTCAATAAAAAGCCGTCAATTTTTAGGTTTTAGTAAAGGTAACCAAGCTTAGTTCAAGACTGTATTGTTTAAATAAGCGTTAGGGTGATACCCTTCACTCGGAAATAATATATTTACTGTTTTGATTCTCTTTACCTGTAGGTAAATGTTTATACTTTTACTTTTAGAATTGTAACATTTCCCGTGGAAACCTGTTGAAGTATAAAAGTGACGCGTAAATCGATTTGCAACACATCGCACATGCGTGTGTGTTTACGTTAAAATTACAGAAGATTTTACGGATAAGACATTATAAAAAACAGTAAGAATACAACCGGGAGTGAATTATCTTAGGTTGATTCAAGTTGAAATATTGTTCATTAAACTGAATAAAGATAAGGTGTAAATAATTAGGATATAAATATAACGAAATATAACACAATAAATCCTGATTTAAGACATTAAGAAACCGTTCAAATTAAATAAGGTTGCTTCTAAAAATATATAGTACATATTAAAACGATCTAAAACCCACTTTTAATTAATAAGAAAGTATTTATCGAAATTGCGTAATATTACGTTATAAATAAACTGATAGTCAGAGTACATGAGGTTGTCCGCTTATGAGTCAGTGCAAGACTGAATACACAAGTATCAATGGCGTTTGTAGAAAAGAGAACAAGACTTGATAATTATGTATAAAAGCGCGACACTTTCAAGCCGAAAGGGAGTTCTTGTAGTTCTCTACTCGAATTCGCACCGAACTATTATTTGTCCGAGAATATATTGCATTTAGCTTTACCTATAAGGTCTAACTAGATGTTGTAAAAGTAAAAAAAGACAGCTTTGCTAATTACAAAAGTACACAATCCGTTTCCCCAAAATCGTTAAGATTCTAATATTAGAACCGTCGTCGCAGAAATAAACAACGAAGCTAGTTCAGTTATCCGAAAGGATGAAACCCCCTTCTACTGTCAGTCTCCCTGCGATCTTAGATTTGAGAGTGGATACGTTGCTTTATAGCGGTCCCGTCTAGACTATAAGGAAATACAGAACGCCTGAGTTTTGAGTGATTTTGTAATGGAGACTCAGATGCTGCTGTAACCTGTGATTACATCGTCATCAAACACCTTTGCGTTGCTAGGTAACAAGAGTCTATTTAGCGTCGATTGCTGGCGATATCTTCATCCACCGAGTGGAGTAAGATAGCATCTGCCGGACCACCTGATTCCTTACGCGAGAGAACTCGCCCGCATGAGATGCGATCCTCCTCGCGCAAGCGACGCTGCGCGTCTGTCAAACCAATAGTAATACAAAGAACCTCTTTTTCATTGAATATTTTATTTTTTTCATTTATTAGTTGTGAATATTTACAAATTACCGAAAGGTGTTCTGTTGAGTTATTATCCATCTTATTATTACCGCCGAAGTTATTTATATTAATTCAACATAAACTTAATCTAAGTCAAAAGTTCGTTTCATATAAGAAGTTGAGACCACATTCGTTCGTCGCATCGGTTAGTGCTTAAACTTTTCCACTTTAGGATAACCGATTCCAGTTTATTCCAAGAGGACCTTAGGTGCACCAGCGACTTCTACTGGACCGTTCTGAACCTACCCACTACGGCGAGTCATCCCGGCTGCTAAAATAGAAATTAGTTTTTTTGGAACCTATGAATCAAATAATACTGTCCGAACCGCTACAGAATATTTATTTTAAAATTTGTGGGTCATACCAAAATTTATTTACGACCAATGTTTATACCATTAAGTAACAATCAAATGAGTTCTATATACATTTATTTAAATTCAAATGAAAACAAACAATAATTTAAAAATTATGCAATCAGATATGTTACATCTACAATTAGAGATAAAAGTTCTACAGAAAACATTTATACAATAAATACAATAACACTTTATCGGGTAGATACCTTAGAGCAACTCTGCCTGCAATTTGCAAACAAGCAGTTGAATGAACTTGGGAAGGAACTTTAAACGACAGTTAGCAAAGGTCAAGTTTATATTTAAACTAAATTAATTTTACGATAAATAGCTTTTGTAAATTTAGTCATTGCTTCGTTATAAAGAAATGTATTAGATTTAAAATTTTTAAAAC
>JAHWXV010438171.1:0-10578 GCA_024586415.1 Phrixothrix hirtus
ACTCTTTTACGGTAACGTAACAGTAATGTAAGTTGGGCGTTGTTTTATTTAGATTTTATTAAGTAATATTAGAAAAATTCTTACATCATATTAAAGTACGACATTATAACTTTGCGATAAAATGAAATAAGTAGCACTTTCACTATATCTACGAAATTGATTTATGATCATCGTTTGTTCTATCATATTCCATAGTGCGACGTCTCACTTTTCTACTACAAATCGAAATTGAATTCATACAATTTCACAATTTATAAGCTGAACTCGTAAATTGTTAAATGCTACATTTGGTACGAAGGTGAAGGACTTAGAGGGGCAATTGAGATTGGGATATGTGTGTGGAAATACTTAGAGACGACTGCTCATTCCACCAATGACAATGATTTAGAAATGATATTCTATAGTAACAATTGTTGTGGTCAACAAAAGAACAGGTTTATAATATCTATGTATATTTATGCAGTTAACCATTTAAAAATCAATTCCATCACTCATAAATTTTTTATTAGGGGTCACATCCAAAACGAAGGTGGCAATGTTCATGCTGTCATCGAAAAAGCAATGAAGATACATTTAAAGAGTGGAAGTATATATATCCCAGCGCAATATGTTGCAATTATTCGTGGAGCTAAGAAAGCTGGAAAACCTCACAGAGTAAATGAGATGGCACACGGAGATTTTATAGGTTGGAAAACTTTAGCAAATTCTCTTGCAGCAATTTTGCGAAAACTATCCACAACGAGGCTGTGAAAATGACTGATATTAAAGTAATAAAAGTAGAGGGAAGCAGTCCATACTCTTTTTTCTTCAAGCTGTCCTTTGGTCAAAAGCACTACGAAGAAATTATTGTATGTAACAGAGGAAGCACTAGAACTGCTCAATTAGATTTACAGCCAGTGTACTTTGAAAAGTTTCAAATTGCAGCAAAGAAAAAGTGGCATTCTTGAACTTCTTGAAGGAAATTACATTCCTAAATTTTGTTCTAGTTTTTGTGAGTCTATTTTTCAACAATACAATTTTTTAAGTTAATCATTAAGATTAATGTTTTTGAAATTTTATTAATTTTAGTAATATTAAGTACCACATACAACATATTAATTTAAGTAATAAATTAGTGTCCTAGGTCATAATTTTGTTAAAAATACTTACCTAACAGTGCGATGTCCAATACCTATTTAGTTGTTTTCAGATTTAAAGGTTTGTAAAAATGTTTTCTATAATGTTCCAAAATACAATATTTTTAGTATTTAAAAATCTGCAGTTAATTTAATGACGATCCTACCTTCAACCTACAGAAGATATCAATAAAAGCTTTTACTCATAAAACTGGAATAACGGTATAACTAAAAAGAAATGTTTGTTGGTGGCACTGAAGCCCTCCAGGAGTATTTCATTGCAAGGCCGCTCAAGGAACATTGTAAACTTTTTTTCCTCCAAATATCATAATTTTACTTGAAATAGCTTCCACAGAATTTAAAAAAGATTGTATTAAAATTGACTTTTTCATGTTTTCTGAAAATTGTTCATTTATGAGTTGTGACACTATTCTTCTAGGGGTGCGATATATCTCAAAAAGGAAGATTATTGTACGTTTATTTAATTACGACAAAGGCAAATAAACATCATTCTTTCTATAATTCATCACAGCTTACAGCACAAACAAAAACAGTTCCAGAAGCGAATTCAACGGCCAAGCAGCGCTCAAATACAAAGCAACAGACAAAATCAAAACTACTGTACCAATCGACACATTTAAGGTTTCCATTATCTCTCGCAGCTTCACTAATATCGTGCACTTTTATTGTCTTCTTTAGGTCTACTAGACTATTGAGCATCAATAATTCCCACTTGGTAATCATTTTAGTTGATGTAGTAGAGCCCGATAGTATTTGTCAAGCCTTTGTTTTGTTTTGTTTCTGTTATTATTTTGTACGCAGCAAATAATGTTTAGTGAAAACTCAAGAATCGCTTTCTTCCATTCTAATGAAACGAAAACAACCTTAAATGAATGTCAAACACAAACTAATCGGCAGATGTTCTTGAAAATTGGCGTAATGCCATTTGGAGGAATGTATTTTAACAAAGTAATATTGATTTTATTTTGATGATACCATCATTTTTACCTGATACATTAAATTAGCCATGCCACTCTGCCTTAATTCAATAATGGTAGTTATAAATCCAACACTTTCTAATTCATATTCTTTATTTAATAATTTTAAATGTATTTCACTCTTAACGAGTGACACGGAGTGTTCTAATAACCTCTTCAAGCTTTCAAAATTGTTGGTCTACTTTAAACCACTTTAAATTGTATTAAATTGATATTAATGATTGTATACATTGCTACAAATTGATGTTTTATGTTTATCTCATATTCTTAAATTATTATTCGATAAACCAAAGAGGCTGTTTATTATCATACTGAATAATTTCATCCATAAACCTAGACATTAATATTTCTTTAATGTACAAAATGTAAATTTCGGATCCAACTAATGCAATATTTTGTATATTTTATAATTTAATGGCAAATTCAAAGATTCGTCTAGATTCTAATAAACGAAACGTGAGGAAGTATCCTGACTTCCGCGTGACTTAATTTCCTATGTTATATAACCTCAGAAGAAATGTCATTTCAATATAAACCATAATTAATTAAAACTATATTTGCCACTTAGGTCCAGTATTTCAGTTTACTTAAACCTTGCTCTGTGTCCATCGAAACCATTGCAGTAATAATCATTTCCACAGCAACAAACTATCGCTTAAGTAAGCTGAAGCTTAAGCTACAATTGAAATACCGGGCCTTAATCTTGAATACATCTCATTAGAGAAATCGCTTTTCTTCTGAAGTTACATAACCTAGAAGAGCGATAAAAGATTTTTCATTTCTGAGGGTTAATGTTAAATAATATGAAATGAGTAGTCAATTTTTGTAGAATATTATTTGTAAACTATACAAGGTGTCCGTGATAAAAGGCTATTACTTTAGTAGACCATATAACTTGATATGCACGACAAAAACGCTTATTAGCACTGTGTTTGAATTGAATAGTTTTTGAAATATTTACAGTCTACGGTCTGCCGTGTTCAACAAGAAATAAACAGTCGGTTGTACGGATTTATCGATTGTATGACGCTCCAATAATGAATGTTCTCAGGCGATTATTAAATACCCGCAAATATTTTGATAGGCTGACTTCTTTTCTTAAAAATTTCTAATAATCTTTTATAATTTCTTCAAAATAAAAATCAATTTTTTACTACTAGGGCGGTCTGATGAATGACCGGTTTGAACATAAGAACATGAGCTTTTCTTCAAATTTTCATTTTATTTCTCCACATAGTCCCCTTTCAGCTCAGTACGCTTAGTCCAACGTTTTTCCAATTTCATTAGGCCATCCTTGTCGTACGATTTGTCAAATCCTCGAAAATATGCATGTGTTTCCCATTCAACTTCCTCATTTGATTTGAATCTCCTTCCACCAAGCTAATTCTGCAGGTTTGGGGACAGGAAGTAGTCACAGGGAGCTAGATCAGAAGAATATTGTAGATATGGAAGCAATTCGTAACGTAGGTCATCCAATTTCTGTTGAGTTTTCCATTATGTGTAAGCTGGTGTGTTATCATGATAAAAAAGCACTTTCTTTTTTTCAAATGTGGTCGTTTTTTATTTATTTCAACGTGCAATCGGTTCAGTCATGCCATATAATAATCTCCTGTGATTTTATTTTGCGTTTTAAGATAATCTATGGGTATTACACCTTGTGCATCCGAAAAAACAGTCGCCAAAGCCTTTCCAGCTGATGCAATCGGTTTTGCTTTCCTCAATGCACTTGAATAATTCAAACCATTGGTTTGATTGTTGTTTGTTTCAGGTGTGGAGTGGTGGATCCATGTTTCATTTACAGTTATGAAGCTACACAAAAATGCATCTGCATTACGTTAAAACATCGCCAAACATTGCTTTGAGATGACCACACGATTGTGTTTTTGTTCGATCGTCAACAAACGCGGCAGTCATCCTGTTGACAGCTTTTTCATATGGAAATGTTCATGCAAAATGTTACCCACGCGTTCTTTTGAGATGCATACAATGTCAGCTATGCCCCTAACTTTCACTCGTAGATCTATCGAAACGATATCATGGATTTTATTGATCATTTCTTTGGCAGTCCCATCGATTGGTCGACCTAAACGATGTTCATCAATTGTGCTTGTACGATCACGTTTAAATTATGCAAACCAATAAATCACAGTTGAATTCTCTAGAGCAGATGTGCCATAATATTTATCAAGGTCTTTCTTTGTTTCTTTCGCGGTTTTGCGACGCAAAAAATAATGCTTAATCAATGCACGAAATTCATTTTTATCCATTATTTTAACACAATCACAAGTTGTTTGCTTTTTATGGCTGTCAAATTATAACTAAATAAGATATAGCGCTAAAAATTTAGATGCAGTCTACTAGTAGATGATGTTTGACAGAAATTGTATATATTCAGTTATCAGTGGCGCCATCTCTTGTAAACGAGTTTATTCTTAAATACATTTCTGTTATTAAATATGGCAACATTTTTTTTATAAACTTTCACTTTTAAAGATGTTCTGCATTGCTTTGAGCCGCTTTAATTTATGTTAAATTGTGCTTGATAAATATTTTCGAATCTTTTAATATTTGCCATAATGCGTGTTGTACATAATTTAAATGAGAAAATAGTTTAAAATCTAAACAGTAACTAAATTCCATACAAATATTGACGTAATCTGTATGCAATAATAAATATCCTTTCATAAAAATTAATTTAGATCAAACAGACTTTAATTTTATACATACCTACTGTAACTAAACCTTACGTTAATTTAAATATTTATCAAATAAGTTCATAATAATAATAATTCATTCATAAATAATTTGTAACTAATGACCAATAGTGTTAGTAAAAATGTAGATGATTTAAAAGAATACGTTCTACTATTTTTTATTAAAATAGCCGGCGAGCTTGACCTCGAAAAGGTACAGGGTGATCTACTATAATTTATCCAATGTATATTTCCGTCAATATTTGGTCTACGAAAAAGTTTAAATTACAAAATCTATAGCATTTTACACGAGCTGTTCGATTTTGCTGTCAAAAAGGAACAAATGAATATCGAGAAAGTATGAAGCAAAGTCAACTTCGATTTTTTTTAATGGAACGACTGGAATATTTTTACAAATTTGTAATCGTTGGCAAATTCTGATTTCAAAAATATATGACCTTATATTTCTAGCTAAAAAGAAAGAGGATATTGGACTTTCTGGCTATTTTGAAAATATAATGCTGTTTGTTATCATAATAAGATTACAAAAATTTTAAACCAAAATTAACAATTAAAAACAAATATTAATTATCACAATAGATGCTGAAAATGTCCTCCGTTCTCCTGAACACAAGCTCTTAACCTGATTTCTAAGTTCTGCAAAGTCCTTCGTATCACTTTGGGCTGAGTGTTTATTCTGTTTATCTCTTGAATTAAGCATCCTATACGGCTTGCACATTTCCTTGTCTACGACTGTAGATTTTTGTCTTTAACTGTTCCCACAAAAAAAGTCAAGGGGTATTAGATCTGGGCTATTTAGTGGCCAAGAAATTGTTCCATTTTTGCAATTCAATTAATATAATTCTGATTTAAAAGTTGCATCACTTCCAAAATATTATGAAGCGGGGCCCCATCCTGCTGCCATATCAGATTTTGAAAAAGATTTGGAGACAATTCATCTATCGCTTTTCCAATCCCATTTTGAAATAACTGCAAATATCTTTGAGCATTTAAAGAACCATTATAAAATACGCTGCCAACAACCCTATCGCAAATCAACCCACACCATATACCAAAAGATTGCCTGCCTGACCGTATAATCTCTATTATATTGTGCAGAGTGACTGTATTCCAATAATATAAATTTTTTAAATTTGGCATACGAGAAGTGCTGAAGGTAGCCTCGTCAGTCCACAAAATATTGCCTAAATATTCTGGGTTTTCTTGTATCTGTTGTAACATGAAATGTCAAAATTGAAGTATTTGCTGCTTGTGAATTGCAATTAATTTTTGAACCTTAGTGTTTTTAAAGTCGTGGTATTTATACTTTGTCAAAATTCTTTGAATTTTATTAAAACTGTAACCTAAGTCAAGACTACATTCCCTAATAAAACCACTAACACTTTCTAAAACTAATTAAGGATGATGAAAAAAAAATACCTATTTAAATATCATTCACATAATCTTGAAAATGTAATATAATGTCAAGCTCTGTTTCTTCTGAAATGCCAACAGCACGTATTTTACGTTTCAGCAACTTGGATCTTTGAAACAAATTGTAAACATTTCTAAAAGTATTTTCACTAGGAACAATCCTAACTGGATAAGTTCTCCGATAATCAGCGACAGAAATCTCTTATTTTCTTTACATTTGATATAAACTGTAACAATGTCAAAATTTTTCTTCTTCAATATATCCCATTGTTATATTTATTAGTGTATTAATTTTGACAGATAAACAAAACAATGGCAGATGTCCATTGTAACTAAAATAATTAGTAAAAGTCGCCTTAGTTTAACAAGTGAAATCGCTATAACACACATAAACTTGAAGATCAGTAAAACTAGAGTGCTGCAGTATAAAGCTTTTGGAGTGCACTGGGTATTTTCAGAATATATTGGGATAATCAGTATTTGTTTTTACACGTTAATTTTAGTTTAAAATGTTTGTAATCTTATTATGATAACAAATAATATAATATTTTCAAAATAGTTAGAAAGTCTAATATCCTCTTTGTTTTTAGGTAGAAATATAAAGTGTTATATATTTTTGAAATTAGAATTTTCTAACGATTACAAATTTGTAAAAGTATGTAGGTCGTTCCATTAAAATAATCGAAGTTGGCTTTGTTTCGTACATTTGTGATATTCATTTATTCTTTTTGAAAGCAAAATCTGACAGCTCATGGACAATGCTATACAGCTTTTGTAATTTAAACTTTTTCGTAGACCAAATATTTATGGAAATATACATTGGATAAATTACAGTAGATCACCCTGTACATTAATAGGAAATGTAGTATGATAGTTTTAAACAGAAACAAAGTACTATTTATGTTTTTAATTGCATTTCATAGTAAGCCCCTATACATAATTGATTTTACGCGAAATTTTAAAAACATTTTATTTCAAAGTAGATTAAAAAAAATTATAAATTTGTGTTCCCTGACGACCCGGCTACATGTGTATTGAATAATGGTCCATATATCCTGGACACCCTATATGTATTGTTTTGACCAGCTAACAAATGTGTCTAATGTTTGAAATAGTATATAACGATCGCTTGTAGCATTAGAATAAGGTTTCGGGTATAGCGAGATTTTGTGATAAAATCATGCACGCTTGCTTCCAATTCGCATCTAATTCTGCGATATAATACGTTTTCCTGGATCCAATTAAATTTTAGCTTTCAACACTTTTCTGATTCTCACTTTTTCGTTATGGAAACTCCGAGATCATATGACAATCAGACTCACATATTTCTTTCGTTTAATGTATTATCGCAAAAGGGATCAGCATTACGTCTCCAGCAATTAGAGTCGTAAAACATGGGATGATATTCGTTAACTATAAAGTTAACGAAATTTGAAAACTAGATAGATTATTTAAGAAGTTATTATCTATCCTAAATATTTTACCATAACTCTTTTAAACTGAAACAGCCAGAAATTTATAAAGTAGTGCGAGAAACAATTCTCAACGTTAGAATCAGTTGGTAAACGCACACTCACAAATTTTATTAACTTAAACAGTATTTATATCATTGGATATTCAATTAAACGTTGGGGTAAATTTAATGCCAGTAAATTTTAATTGAATTTATTTTGTTGGTGTATCGCTATAACCAAATATGATCAGAATTTACCGTTATTAAATCTATTGGAAAGATTGCCGATGGGGATAACATAGCTTTACGAGTTTTCTTAATGGTATTTGCCGTTTTAATTGGTTAGCTAGACTTTTTAAAAATAATTTCCACCGCTATAATTGGAAATAAAATGCATAAAAACAATTAGTCACATATACTACAAATAGTTAAATGAAGAAGTTCACGTAAACCTAGTAGTAATTATTTAAATTTAAAAATAACAACACGTTTAACACAATTAAGAAGACGATTAAAGAAATAGATTTACTGCAAACAATAATAAATACTGCATAAAGACGTTATTTTCTTGTACTTGAATCAAAGTAGAGGTAATTTCGATTAAGAGTAAATTTACTTATTTTGTTTAACACACATACAAACATTAAATAACTTGATAAAAAAGTGATTCTAGAAACAAGCGATTGAAGCTAGTAGTTAATATATCCTCTCATATCGAAGACCAGCGAAAAAGTTTATAAGAATTAGTTAAATTTTTTGGAAGCACAAGTTGATGGTGTCGAATACAGTATATAGTAGAAAGTGTTTTCTACTACGTCAGTCAAGGAAGTTCAATAAAGTTTCTTATTTTGCTGAAACGAACAATTTGACCTATCCATGGTCACCAACCAACTAACTCAATTTAAATTTTATAACGATTCAACCGCGTATTACATTACAAAATATAAGAAAACTGAATAAATGCATTCTGAGATTTAAAACTGATTACTATCCAATTCATTCTTTTAAAATAGATATATACTACAGTGTCCAAAAAGTATGACTAGTTTTTATTTATTTTAAAAAATATTTATTTATTCTTCCAACTCTATTTCGTCCCCTTTAAAGTAATCTCTTGCTGACACAATTTGTTTATGCCAACGTATTTTCCAGTCCTCAAAACAAGAATTAAAGTCGCCTTCCGGGATGACCTCCAGAGCGCGTAGCGATTCACGTTGTATCTCTCCTATCGTCTCAAAACGATTTCTCCACAGTGGTCTTTTGAGTTTCTGGAATAGCTAGAAGTCACACGGTGCTAAATCAGGCGAATACGGTGGTGTCACGAAGAATGAGTTCAGTGTGAGAATGTGCATTATCGTGGTGCAAAAACCCAGAATTGTCTGCCCAAAATTCTGACCTCTTGTTGCGAATATCTTCACGCAAACGACGCATAACACTCAAATAATACTCTTTGTTGACGGTTTAGCCGGGTGGAAGGAATTCTGAATGGACAACACCACGATAATCGATGAAAACTGTCAACACGACCTTGATTTTCGACCGACTATGGCGCGATCTTTTCGGTTTTGCTTCACCTTTTGCATGATATGCATTGAATTGGTCGGTGATTTTCGGGTCGTAAGCATAGACCCAAGTCTCATCTCCAGTAATAATCCATTTTATGTTCGATTGATAGTGGAAAAGCAAATGCGACGTTCTTTTCCGAAGAAATTGACATGTTTTGGCAGTAGTCGAGATTTTACACGTTTCAGGTACAAAATGCCTTACAAAATTATATATTCATATCCTTTCGATGTACCAACAGCATCAGCGATGTACTTAACAGTCATTCGACGATTAGCAAGCACAAGTCCTTCGATTTTCTTGACGTGCTGTTCATCGGTAGAGGTTCATGGTCGTCTGGAACTCTCCTCGTCTTTAACACTTTCACGGCGTTATTTGAACTGTTTATACGACTTATAAACGTTCCTTTTCGACAAGGCATGGTATTCGAAGACTTTCTGCAACATCCAGAACGTTTCTGCACCCAAAACATCTTTGCTCAATATAATTAGACATTGTAAAAATCGTCGAATGCACATTTAGCGTAAAACAAAAAGGAAGGAATGTATTGACCTGAAATTTATCACAGATACCTGTCACAATGCTGCCAACTTAGAAAACAATATTTATGATGTGCAATTTGCCCATGTGATTTAAATTTAAAATTGGTCTTACTTTTCGAACACAGTAGTATATATATATATATATATATATATATATATATATATAAAGATTTATGTATATTTTAGATATTTAAAAATATTTAAAAAAAATTATTCCCTGACTGGGGTTCGATCCCAGGTCCTTTAGCTTTACGCGCCAATGCTCTACCACTTCGCTATCATGGGAACTAACAACAGCCGACAAAATTATACATATACATATATTAATAATGCGAAACAGACATATTTATTCATCCCATGATGAGCCTACAGATTTGTAAGTTTCACACCGCTGGAAGAGTGTAGTCTGATTTTAAAGTAACATTCTGTGAAAATATTGAAATATATATAAAGGAAAATTATTTTGTTCTTAAATTAATATAATTATAAAGATTTATGTTTCGCATTATTAATATATGTATATGTATAATTTAGTAAGATTCATTTTGTCGACTGTTGTTAGTTCCCATGATAGCTCAGTGGTAGAGCATTAACGCGTAAAGCCAAATGCCCTGGGATTGAACCCCAGTCAGGGAATAAATTTTTCTAAATATTTTTAAATATCTAAGATATACATAAATCTTTATAATTATATTAATCTAAAAACAACATAATTTTCCTTTATTTATATAAATATATATATATATATATATATATATATATATATATATATATATATAT
>JAHWXV010438178.1:0-12105 GCA_024586415.1 Phrixothrix hirtus
TTTCAGTTTGTATATATATATATATATATATATATATATATATATATATACATATCGAAGCCTTTCCTATATCGTCCAGTATTAATAACAAAATCTTTATGAATTGAAAGAAAACTATATTTATCTTTCCAACATTCGGAAAAAGTTCTCCAAATGTAGGTAATGGTATATCTGTGCCTACATGATCTTCGTATATAAGTTTTAGGTTCAAATCGTCCTGCTTGAATAGAGATAACATGTTAACATTATCGCGTATTAAATGTTTGGGTATGGAGGCATACGTTTGACTCAAGTAAACACAGTCAACATCCTTGTGACGACCCATACTAAAGTAGGCCTTAATATTATTCTGTTTATCTCAAACTACGTCATCGAATATAAAGATTCAATTCGAACGTGGCATTATTTCACCGTTTTCGCTAAATGGATAATAGTTTACACCCTTAATGGAGTTCAATACTTGTTTCAAAAATTGATATTTCGGTTGGTATAGAGATTGAAAAGACGTATACATACGTTTAGGTCTAATAGTAAATTATTATGAAGTTTGTTTTACCCATGTTACTCGGACCAATTATTAATTCGCGAATCGTATTACTTAATAGAACACTGTGTTTACCACATTTAGTTTCCGTTACACCAACAGAATCGTCAAAATTTAGTATATGTAAGGTATGCTTTTGCTTAACAATTTTGATGTCTCATCAGCTAGACTAACTACTTTCTACTACTGTAATCAACATCGCCACCACACTTCGTAAATGAAACTATTGAATGGATTTATACGAGTATAACGCTAATAATGTACTTTTAATTCAATAAATACTTATATAAAGCTTACGTTGTTTACTCTAGCGTTTAAATAACTTTCAGCGTTTCGATAATACGAACGGTTTCATAATACAATTAACTCTATGTTTTAAATAGTTCAGATTTTTATAATATTGCTGTGTTTATTTATAAAACTAAAACAAAATATTTAATTTCGATGAAGAAAATAATTGAAGTGTTCGTAGTTGTATAACTTTTTAAGCGTGAGTAGACCATTAACTAAGTTGATCAGAAAATCGGTCTAATACAACGTTTAATTCAATAACAGAAATCCAAATTCATGTAGATAATTTGATAATATTATTTCGACTTACTTGGCATTTTAAGTTTGCATATACTGGATAAGTATCAATAACACTTGTAACATTTCGTCCGACATACTGACTTAAGTATTGAAATAATTTGATGTACTTATTGTTAATGCTTTTCCCTTCAAAAGATTCCATAAATTCCCGATAGAGCTGCCTATATTTCTTACAATAGAAATATGGTAATGTCATAAGCTGAAACAGTATTAAAGTTATATATTATTTACGAATATATTTTATAATATTACATTATTGTCAATTAATTTATAAATAATTGACTTCGAATCTAAATTTAGTTCATTTCCCTGAGATTCTTCATTTGATGAAAATAAACCTGCTAAAACTAGTTGAAGTGACATAATTGTTCTGTCATAATTAGTCGTGTAAACCTCAAGAATATCTGGTTCTAAAATATTTTGTAAAAATGCCTGATAATGCTCTACCAAACTTCTTCCTAACAAATATTGTCGTTGCTTTCCCTCCTAAATAATACATATTCGATTATTGCAATCATTTAAATTCAAAATAAATATCTTCTCACATTTGTTAATTGTCCTTGACCATATGGAGAGTACAATTCATTTTTATATGGGTCATTAGGAAAGGATTCGTAATATTCTGGAGTTCTATCACCATGGCGAAATACCTTAAAAATTTGTTATAATTTTAATATAAATTGTGTTTGTGTTCACCTTAAGTAATAAAATAAACACTCATAATTGGTCCAAATTAATTTAAACAAGGACGGTTTAAAGGAAGTGTTTGTTGAATAGTTACTCCTGGAAATATTGAAAATTATGATCATTGGCGTAACATTTTGAATGAAGGCATCGCATCTTGGCGAATTAAAATACGCCAAAACCAAAATTTATGTAGGTGTTACGCTACTGATTCTATTTCAATCTAGGTTGTAACTTAAACCATCGCGCAGCCAGTAATCTCGGCATTTTACAACAAACAAGTAGTACTTATGTATAATTATAGGAACATATTTTATCCCAGAGTGGTAGGTGTGAGTTACACGAGGGGCACTATTTATATTGTGCATCTTGGCAACACTGCCTGTTTAAGACGCCATTTAACATTTGTCCTGGAAAGTTTAACATTCTTTAGCATAACCTTATTCAAAAAATTTTGATATTTGGGCGTGATTAGTGCTGTTTATAGTGACTTGAAAATTATGCCTCAGCTTAAAAATGATATTAACTCGTGAAATGTTCGTGCGATGATTTAGTACGACTTTCAACGTGGATTATTTAGACAAGAGTGCATCGATCAACTTACTTCCACTTTTGGCGATGAAGTCCCATCCTTTGCTATTGTGAAACGATGGTATAATGAGTTTAATCGTGGCCGACGTTCGCTCGCCGAAGAAAGCCGTGAAGGTTGTCCAAAATCAGTTCTTGTGCCAGAAAACATTGACGCTGTACAAAAACTGATAATGCATGATCGTCATGTGACATACTTTGAGATTGAGGCAACTTTACACATATACCTTATACATTAGTTCGATCAGCATATATAAAATATTGCATGAGCATTTAGCTGTGGAAAAGGTTTGTTCTCGTTGGATCCCACATAATTTGAAAACATCTGAAAAAGATGCCCGTGTCGATTGATGTAAGCAAATGCTTCCGCATATAATATTGTAACAGGTGACGAATCATGGCTATATGTCTATGAGCCGGAAGGTACACAGCAGTCGACTTTATGGGTGTTTCAAGATGAACCAAACCCAACAAAAGTTGTTCGCGCTCGAAGCACTTCGAATCAAATGGTCGCCTGTTTTTTCGGAGAAGCTGGCCATTGCAACAGAACCTTTACAAACACGTAAAACGGTCACTTCTGAATGGTACACCACTATTTGTTAGTCGGAAGACTTCAGGGAAATAAGGAAAATAAACAAACGCCGAAGAATAATTCTGCATCACGATAATGCGAGCTCTCACGCATCTCGTATAACAACCAATTATTTGAACACTCAAAAAATAAAATTAATAAGTCATCCACCGTACAGACCTGATTTTGCACCCAAGGACTTCTTTTTGTTCCCAATCCACAAGAATAAATTGCGTGGACAATGATTTTCGTCGGGGAAAGAAGCTGCCGATGCGTTCAAAAACTATGTTTTAGAGACGTCTCAAACAGAATGGCAAAAATGTTTTGACAATTGGTTCGAAGAATGCAAAACTGTATAGATCATAAAAGAGAATGCTTTGAAAAACAATAAATCAATTTTCAGTGATAAATTACTGTTTCTTTATTATTAGGCTCACAATATAGATATTGTCCCTCGTAATAATATAAAACTAAATATATGTACATTTTTGGTGGAATTATTAACTTTTTTCTAGCACGATAATATTCGATAAATTTTCACTGCAAACAAATCTGTGTAAACAAATTTGAACCTTGGGGTGGCCATAGACTTCTTATTTTTACTGTACGTAAATAAGATCTTTTACAATGAAATATTCAATATTAGTCTTTGTTTTGAAATAAGGCTAGAAAGCTACAACCAATTGTATTGAGTTTAAAATCTAGCGAGGCGACTGTCGTAAGAATTTTTATTATTAAGCAATTAAATTGATAATTCATTTAACTTCAAAACAAAAGCATTCAAGTTGATCAAGTGAAAACAATTTTTTACGAAGGAATTTAAAAACATCGATGTGAATTTTCCTATATATGACTAGCAAGCGAACTCCGCTATATCTATGAAGGTTTACAGCGGTAGCAAGCTAATAGAGGTTCCCTAAAATGGTTTCAACGGTGACCTTGTGACGTTTCGACATGACTTACTAAATACACAAGTAAACTAAAGAATTTATATTTTAGCAGAGGACAGATCTGACGCGCTGGTCAGGTTCGTAGGGAGTTTTTCTACAGGTTTATGTGGATGCCGTTGTTCCGGTTCCCTTGTTTTTAGGTCCGTGTTCCTAAGGAATAACTATTTATCAGTTAACGTCATTTACCGGTCTAACGAAATTTCAACTTCTGTCATGAAACGAACAATCACAGCAATTACTTTAAAATTGTTTTGTTTTCTCAATTTAATTGTGAATTAACGATATTAATGAGAACGAAAATATTACAGAACAATTTATTAGAATAAAAAGGAAAATTGAATTGATATTTCAACGGCACAAATAATCTAGCAACTAATTAGAACTGAGACTTTATTGATATAAAGAAAAGCAAAAGAACAGGACGTCGTGCTTAAATGGACGGTGGTTTAATATACCTCGGCGATGCGCCATATTGATATCGACGGAGTGCATTCCGCCCCCTCGTAACTCTTGTTTTCCTTTCAACTTTTGAACGTGTCAGTTTTAGTAAACCTCGGAACATAGACATGGCCACGTCGCTTGTGAGCGCGGTGGTGTACGCAATATTTCAGCGGGGAACTCGAATGAGTGGTCAAGGAAACGGCGTCTGGTTGTGTCCGTAACCTATGCCACTCGGTACGACAAGACGTCGCGACGTCAAGCGTTGTTTGCAGATTGTCTAGCAACGTATCTGCAGGCGACGGTACATTTGGTGGTTATAGGAATTTATAATTCAGGGTAGCTGCGTTTCCGGTAGGAGTAGGTAATATACAAGGACGAAGAAAGACCTTAAATAAAAAGAGGAAGGGATATGACTGTTTATAGCAACAAAATCAATTTTGATTAGTATTAGTAGTGTACACGGCATCATTAGAAATCAGCTTTACTATTGAAAAGTATGCTCTTGTTGGATTCTAAACATTCTAACAGACCAATACAAACAGACACGGTTACAGATCGCTCATTTACTGTTGGCACGATATGAGGAAGAAAGAGATGCTCTTTTAGAGTCTATCGTCACTACTAATGAAACGTGGGTCACTATTTAAGCATCTATGCAGAGGCGACACTTTTCATTGCCAACACCAAAAAAGCAATGCTTCATCAGTGAGATTTATTTACGGAACAACGTACAACAAACGTAGAGTAATATTCGATTTTACAGATAGACCTAGTCAAATCATCCATTAGAAACAAACGTAAAAAAGCCAGAAATCAGTCCGATCCTTACAGGATAATGCCCGCCCTAATATCGCTGCTCGTACGATGGATATACCTCCAAAATTAAAATAGAGTGTTGTGACCCATCTGCCCTATAGCCCAGACCTTGTCCCATCAGAATTATATTTGATTAGTGCCTTAAAAGAGTCTCTAGGAAGAAGCAAGTTTAGCTGCAATGGGGAAATCATTAAAGTTGTTCGAGAATGGGTTCATTTGCAGTCAAAGATTTTTTTCTCGGGGGATACGGAAGTTGCTTGAAAGGTAGCGTTAGTGCATTGAAAGGCAGGGCGACTACGTTGAAAATTGACACTGGATACTTTAGTTTGTCTATGTTAGTTTTCGAATAATTATGAAATTATAATTTAAATTTAAACGCTCCTCGTATATTTATGCATATATATATAAATTATTTCTACTTTAAAAAAATGCAATATCTCCTATTTATAACCTTTTTTCTGAAAATTCGCTTAGAAATATTGTTCTTTTTTTCATGCTTTTATGATGTAATTGAACTGATTGCAAAAAAGATTAAATTGTAGATGGGCCGAAGAACGTCTTTTTTCAGCACCATACAACAGTTGTTTCAAACAATTTAGCTTTAAAACGGTACGGCATCTTTGACGTTGGAATAATCTGAATTAGTTGCAAGTAATAAATATTAGAATTGGGAGTTAGTATAGGTGAATATGCTAACTTGTACTTACAACATGAAGAAGTTGGAGAGTACCATGATTTTGGTGTTTACCCTTTAAGAGCAATATAATATTAATTATCAAAATAATAATTAAAAACAAACTTGTAGTAATACGACGTTTCTGCATATTCATATTTATTGCGTGTACATAGAACACATACTTATAGTACATATATGATCATTTACATTAAATCGTATATGAAGTTATAAAAAGTTATAGGTAGTATAATTATTTAAATTTATTATATTCCTCTTAAAATGAAAGGCATTGTACTAAATATTTAGATAACCGAGATAAGAAGACCATGAGATTATCTTGTAATTAAAATAAATTTATATTATTAAAAATATAATCAAATTCCACGTAAAAGACGTTATATGTTATCTTATTTACGCGACGGAACAAACATACATATATATGTATATATACAGCGTGTCTCACTTTGGAGCGGTACACTCTTATATATTTGAACTCTCCCGCAAGATTTTAAAAATTTACTTTTCATGTGACAGTACTCGAAAAGGTCTATATACTTGGCGATATCACTTTGATTCTGTTCACTTCAATATTATATTAAAACATACATGTATTTTCAGAAAATGCCGAAAACATAGAGGGCATTTTTAAATTGCTTTCAAATTCGAATTCAACGCATTCATATTACTCTAATACATTTCCGTTATAATATAATAAACAAGCTGTTCTGAAATTGCTTCATAATTGTTGTAGCGTAACTTAATGCAGAATAATAACTAATATTAATTAAATAAAAGTAATAATGTTATCAAATCAAAAGCCAATCGTTCAATTCTTCAATACATTTGGGATTCCTAACGTTAAATTTAGTTAAAATTTTTGATAAGGAAGTTTTATAGTGCGTTTTTGCTATACGCGTAAAGAGTATATTTTTGAAGTAAATTAATGGGAGATTTTAAAGCTTTAGACAAAACGACGATTTTGTTCAGTAGCGTAGAAGTTTGGGGGTAAAATGGTTCCCGATCGCCCACATCTACGATACTGCCTCATTCCAATATGAAGATTTATGTTCAAAAACCAAGATAATTTAATGGTAATTCACGGTACCGAGTTTGAAGCAGAAATTGTTTTTCATTTAAGAGATATTTAAAATATACGATTAATTTTTAAAAACTTTAACACCAAATACCTTCTAAACTGTTGAGTTTTGGGTATATCTTTGTATAAGCTGTTAAAGTGATACCCATTATATCAGACTTGCTGTGTTATATCCTACATTACTTTAAGTTTTATTTTGATGCCAATAAACTTTTGTATGTTATGTTGATAAATAAATATTATTGGGCATGTGTGTACGGTCCTTTAAACAAGCACTTTTGAGTTCAACAATATTATCATTGTTAATAAAATAAATTTTCTATTAAATAAGATTTTATTTCATTTTTAAGATAATAAACATGTCAGCTCTCGCTGTTTTTTATGTGTAAATTATCTAAATTAAGTAACATCAATATGCTTTACGAATTATGTTATCTATCCATAGTATTTTAATTACGAATTCAATTCAAATTAGCAACTATTAAAAACATTTTTTTATGCCTTTTTAGAAAACTATTCCTATACCTCGTAGAATATGAAAAATTACTGCAACTTTTAAAATCCCATGAGAATGCATAGTTGTTGCAGCTGGGTAAACATTGCGTCAGCACGATGATAGAGTGTAGCAGAGTTGATTAAATTGTACATTTTTAAAGCACTAAATATAGAACGTAGACTTGTAAAAATATTATTCAGTAACAATCAAAGTAAATAATGTATTTCGTTAAAGCAGAAATAACTGCAATACTCATCCGGGCAATTGTTTTAAGGAATCGAGTTGAGGTTCTTTGCCGTCTTTGGAATGGGATACGTGAGAAATATCACGTGATTATCGACATTTCCTGCAAGGGGTGATCTAACCAACGCGCAAAAGGTTCTGTTCAGACCACGCTTAAGTAAAGACGTGTCAGAGAAATTAGTGTTGTTCGGGGTGCCTCTTATTATTTGTTTTAGGAAATACTGGGCTTTCGTTAGAGAATTTAAGCATCTGCTGGGGTTAGCAGCCTTTTACAGAAAATACTGGAGAACGGGATTTGTTTTCTTAAACGAAATGGCCGCCATTATCCGTATGTAACATTCCACCTGTAAAAGGGGTTATCGTTCCTAAAAATAGAAGGTTGGTCCACTTCTCGGACACGAAATAATCATTCTGCTGTAAGTGCCTTATATTTTCTTTGTTCGTTTATTACGACCTCATCAAGGGGGAAATTCCTGGGAAAATTATTGGTCATTACCATCAGGGTGTATCACTGACGATCTAGTTCTGAGCACTCAATTTAACGTCAATTTAAATTATTAAAGTTACCGTATATCACAGGAATAAATAAAATATGGACATTGGCAATGTCAAATTAAAGAACTATTTTTGTCAACCGTTTTATGTTTTGAGTAATTTTAATTCAACCATTGTAAAATATTATTTTGTAGATAAACTTATTAATTTTAGGATTACCATACCCTGTGTACCCACTTGTATTATATTTTTGGACGCATTTCGTCCTTTTTAAAAAATTGTTATGTCGTTAGCGAAACCCTAGATCTCATTTCCGCAACCTGTTTACGTTAATTAAAGTCAATAAGCTGTGTACAGGAGCACCTGCTCGTGTATTTCGGTAGGACTTGGGCCTAGCAGCCTCTCTAACCAATGTATTGTGTTTTTAGTACTTAAGCCCTATTTAGTTTTCTTGTTCAAAATTGAATTTATGTTTAATTGTGTAAATCGTACGAATTTAAACCAATATATGGATATTTCTGAGCTTCGAAGTGTTGTTTACTTATTTAGTCACATTACAACTTAAAGTGCTATTTTAAACCTACAGTGTGTATAGAAAAGTAATCTTGTATTTTGCAAATTTAATTAATGGTACAGGTCCTTAAAGTATTTATTTCTGCGTTAATATTGTTTGTTGAAAGAATTTAAAATCTAGTTCCGCAAATATTATCCCGGGTGGTCAGTAATGAGATCAGCCCTCAGTTATTTTATTCATTGCACCGCACGCTTTCAATTTTTCAAATAACAGAATTAGTAATTCAGTATCAGTTCTTCGATTCTCATATACAGAGTGGTATTAAGTATAGAAGCACCGTTAGATTAAGAACCTTTCTTTTAGTTTTGAATCCCGTTACTTCTAGTCTACGGTTTTTGAAATTTTCCATGTAATAGGTACAGAGTCATCGAGAAAAAGTGCAGACTGCTGGATATGCAACCAAACTTATAAATTGGTGCAACTGAAATTAAAAATTAAATAACACTAAAGTTACCAGATAATTATTATACTATAGGCGTCACATATAAAAAACATTTATAACTGATAATTAAAATGATGTATTGGAATTTCGCTGCGTTCCGGAAATTGAGACCCAAAGTGTATTGCCCAGAGCTGGGCAATCATATACGAGATGAAAATTGTTTCATAGTCCTCATCACATTTCCTACAAAGATGTTTAGCTATTTTTTGTCATCTTTCGTTAGCAAATATATAGTTACTACAACAAGGTCCCTGCTAGAAAAATGCGCCAGAGAGCTGGCAAGTACGTTCTTAGCAACATAGGTGCAAGTCCTATGATTTGGAGTAGAGATGCGTTGAAAATCTGTCCCTTGTTATTAAGAATCCCCGAAACTGACCCATGGTGACATCATGGTTCTTGTATGAGGGCTATTTGTGTGCAGTTTGCTTCTAACTTTCTTTCAAAGAGGCTGCAGGCCGCGATGCAGTGATGCAGCGTTATTTGTTTTAGCCTGAGATTTTTTACTGACATTGAGCCTGAGAACAACCCTCTCCATGGGCACAGTCGATAAAGCTTCGATGTGCTTTACTTTATTATCGCTTTTGCGACCTTCAGAGGGTCTCCTTAATACCTAGAATTAGTGTGATCCCCGATGGGGAATCTTGCGTCCTTCGTTCGCAGACCATCTACACTTCAGGTATTAAGCCTCGGTTTTGCCTGGCAAGGCGTCATAGTAAGGAATTGGGTCCTCGTGTGGTCCCAGTAGCTATACTGTAACCTTAGCGAGCTTAGAAAGTGCAGAATACACCACCACAGTAAGTTTCTGCCTCTCCCTTAAGGGGGTGCACCAGTACTATCCGTGATGCAGAAAATATGCCATATTTCTGTCATAATATAAGTCACAAATATTATGTTGAAAGATAGGACGACAGTGCATTTGATAGCTTAATGTCTTAAGAAGACAATGACAAAAATGGGTATGTACTAATTATGGTTCCTCCTTTTGATCACAAGCTTAATTGGTAATAATATTTGGGGCCCTAATAACAGGCAACGCCGGGATAAATCAGCTAGAGGCCACGGAACTGTTTGTATCTGTTTCGAAGGATAGTTCCATATTTTGAGCGGCTTATCTGGAGCAGTGGCGCCCTTCCTATATCTATGCTCATTGTACGCGTTTCCAGTGACTTCCTTAAGAGCGCGGACGGTGTTGGTGTACTTTACCTGGAATCGCCCCCTACTCCGAAGGCCTAACGCCTAACGCGTTCGTGACACAAAGTTAGTTTGATATAAGCTTATTTCTATGAAGAGGTATTTTTTGCAATTTACATAATACCTTGATGCTTCACTGTTAAAAATACTCACTGTAACAGTAATAATATTTCTGAAGGAGATTTACAAATTTAACTTATTTTGATTAGTATAACGTTTCCACCTTGTAATATATCATACATGTTTAGGTTAATATTCTCACTGGAGAAAAAATTAAGTTTAAAAAATTTGAGAAAGTATTCATCTTGACGTATAATTTGACGGAATGTATTTCTTGTAAAACTGTTAAAAATTTATTGACTAATTTCGGAAAAAAAATAAAACTGTATTTGAATGAACGATTAAGAATTTAAATACGCATCAATAAAATTACTTTATAAAACTTTATTTTGACGTTTTAAAGAAGTACAAAATGTAACTCTTAAATAAAGGCTAATTTTAAATAATGATTAATTAAACAGTTTTAAATTTATTACCATACTTTTAAAATTTGGATATCAATTTTAAATTATTTTTGGAAAGCGAGACTATCTAGTATATCAACTATCGGTACTTAATTGTAGGAATCTTGATTTAGGAAACTAACATAAAGATAAATATTTGAAATTAAAATAGATTGTGAATAATTGATAATAATTGCGCCTTTTAATTATTATTATTAAATATAATAATGTAATATAATACAATTTTGGCATGCAGTTTAAAAATGGAATATAATGAAATATATTTTTGGGATAAGCGTCACGATATTATTTATATGCGATTATTTATTAACAACAAAGATTTTTAGTTTTACAATCCACATACCGTTGCGAGGAATAAATAATTTAAGAAGATATACTTTGGCTTATTTGAAGTCGAAAATTTCCCATAACTATCTATTTCTAAACGGCCCGTTTTCAAAATATAAGGGTTAAGGAAAATATACAATTATAAAAATATAAAGACTGCTGAGTACAAATATGTGGTAGCAAGAGCATTTTTCATTACCCATAATAAATTATTCCATGCATAAAACCTTTTTAATAAAAAAGTGGTAGGCCCCTGTTTCTTAAACTTTAGCATATATTTTGAATTAACCGATTAACAATCTAGAAAAAATACCTCTTGTGCGTATCTGAAATAATTAACCATTGTAAGAGCGTCTAAAATTCTTGCAACATTTGGTATTCATTTTAGAAACACCCGGTATACATATACATGAATTAATAGTAAAACCTAATCGGTGAAGCACCGGTACCATTTTTATGTTAAAATTATGAACGTAAATCACTAAATTTTGCAAAGCTTTTATTAATAACATTTATCAATATTCAAAAATCCCAGTTCACGTTTTGTAAAACATAGGGGCTTTTTCTTAAAAATAATACAACCTCAGCTTTCCCATGAGAACACGTATGTTGCTAAAAATAAATGTTAACCACAGATCTCCCCTCCTACCCCGTAAGTTGAAGGAGAAACATCTTTTAACATCAGTTTAGAGCCAACTACCGTGAGGTCAGCGTACGTTTTTCTATTCGTCAAGGGTGCGGGTGCACTTTTATTGAGCCAACGCACTATGGAATATGATAGAACAAACGATGATCATAAATCAATTTCGTAGATATAGTGAAAGTGCTACTTATTTCATTTTATCGTAAAGTTAAA
>JAHWXV010438243.1:0-10028 GCA_024586415.1 Phrixothrix hirtus
CTTGACACTATAACCGTGGATGTTGAATCAGGAAAAGACGTCAAGTTTGGTGCGTCAGCCCTTTTTATAACTTTTCGAGATTTCCTTGTCCAATAAGGTTGCTGCATATTCAAATTTCAGCCAGTGTCTTTGAACTAAGGCATATTTCTCGATTCTCACGTTGACCGTTTTTGAATTTACATATTCGTGCCGTTTAGCGAGTTTCGGTACTTATTATTTACATTTTTAGCTTTTGATACGGTGAGTTAGATTCAGGCTTCGTAACTTTTTATTTTGTGAGATTTGTTTCAAATTTACAGCGGTAATATAACAAAGGATAATCTATGGTGATGATTTTTTTTTTAATATCGTATCTAGTTAAGGATATAATAACTCAATTACTTTGTCTTGTGAACATTTTACGAGCTTTTATTAATAGCTCGAAAATAAAAGATGGCAGCAAATATTGGTTTTGACCATTGAGTTTATCTAAACAAAAGGAAATGTTAAACTTATTTTTCTATATATCATAGTTTTCGAATTTCCCCACTAAAAAGGTTGAATTTTGCCCATCCGGTACATACAAAAAGTTACCAGGGAATATCGAGAAAAATTAAAATTGACAAATATATCCTCTATTATATGTAATTTTTTTGTAAAAAATATATATGTTATAAGGAAGACGAAAATAAAGTGGCAGTGTTTTTACCTTTTAATGAGAAATTATTTCAAATGCGTTTCCGCCTTATATATATTTTTTTATTTTTAGATAGCAGTTTTATTCAGTGAGATTAAATTAATGTTCGGTTATGTCCTACATATTTATACTATTTTACTAAGGGCGAACTACCCCTTCAAATCAAAGTGTTAAAAGAGGTTCCAAAGTTTAGGAGATTACAATACTAGTATAGGCTACAATACGAACGCTTCTCTAAAGGGAATGACCGAAATTCACATTTTACTGTATAACTTGCATTCGAATTAATTGAATCGTAAACACGCTTCACTAAAAAAGGCGTATATTTACAAGAAATTGTACCATTCCAGGTGCGATAGGGACAAACTACCCTACATGTGACCACAACATTATAAACATCTGATACAAAAAATTATATCCAGCAATTACGGCAGTGTTTAGTACATATCTAATATGTTTACGCACAAACGATGCATTTAATAATATACATATAATACAATAATATTATGATAAACTATAAATTGTAAGTATTCAATTTAATGAAAACAAAACAAATATTGTTATATTACGTTATTTTTGGAAGGACGATATTTTTGCTATATATCGCGCTTTCAGTGTATTTAATTTAAATAAGCATCATTTTCCAGTAGTTTTTGGTTGTTTTTAAGGGTTACCAGGTTGTTTTTAAAAAGTCAGTTTTGAAACATCTATCAAAGTTTTTCGATTTCAGTATCTAATTCTTACCAAACGCAACTTGTATAAACGACTTGGGTATGTTATTCCAAAATCCTGTCATTTAATATTAATTTTGCTTTTCTAATCAATCCGAATATACCTTGGCACCTACTGTCAGCCCCTTTGAAGTATTGATGTAATGTTGAGCTATTTCTAGACGTCACCTAAGTTGTAAAAGGTTTCTACCCAATGGATTTCCTACGGAAGACGGTGCATACCCTACAATTCATAGACATGTAATGTCAATTGAAAATCGACTGTCACTGTGAAAGTTGTACGTGTACCAGAATCACTGAACATAGGAACAAGCGACGATCATTTTAGTATGTTAGCTTAATTAAAGTAACATCAATCTTATCCTCTTGGAACGTAAAGCAGGATTTACCACATCTTTTATGTTATAAATAATTAAATTATTTGTAGATATGCCTATATCTAGGCGTACATCGAAAATCACTCAGCCGGGGCGTTTAAGATAAAAACTACCTGTTATTCTGGGGGTATTATAATAAACCTTGTGACTTGTCCAATTCAGGGGATGATCTTTTAGACTAGATGCCACGGAACATGAAATGTCATCGATTTGAACTTGCTAATTTGCGCTCCCTTTTTGAAAATGAGTGAAGTTATGGTCAGGGCAGCTAAATCTTCGCTCCGAGATATACTATAACCACTCAGATTAGGCTGCTGCAAACAGGGAAGTTTCCTATGGTTAGTGATAGTCATTCTGAGCTTTTATAGACGTAAATAAGCACTCTGGATATCTATATTAGCAAATAATCATTCTGGATCTTTATATTCATAATTTACTGTTATATTGGAGAATATACCCTGGATGTGTGTTCAAGACTAGGTTCCTAAATAAATCTTTATATATCTCGTTATTGGAAGCCTTTTGTTTTATTTGGGATATATTAACCATATTTCTTTCAGTTGTTGATGGCGACGCGGACCGTTCTCGATCATGACCTAGCGTTCCATTTAGATTATTTATACCTACGATCGCTTGGCACCCTTACCACCTAGATCTTGTTCTATCCTTCAAGCTACACTGATTACCAGAAGCTTACCTCGACTCGCGACCACCCTGACGTCGGAGTTAGTATGTACACGGGTATTACCTTTATCGACTATTTGCCGCGCGGTTAGTACTTTTATCCGCTCGTCATAATAATAAAGATCTTTTGTTTCATTATGTTCCGTTGCTTTATATCAAATTATTTATAATCATTTAATATGTATTATGTAATGTAATAATATTAGGTATACACATGAAATGGATCAAAGAAACTAGAAGGTGCATAACGAAACTGAACAACGCAACCGCACAACCAATCATGCAAAGATTTCAATTCTTTTGCGTTCGGGTAATTCAACCATTTTTCGTAAAATAATAAATAATAAAAAAATAAGCACCCCAAATAGATTGCTTTCATCAAACTATTAAAAATATTTGAAACTGTTTGATTTTGGAGTTCTTGACTTTTTAAAATTGAATGAAATTTAAAATACAAAAATTCTAGAACTGTTATACTGGACATTTTTTAACCCCTCCATAATGTTCTACTCCTTCAGGAACGGTGATGTTTTGAACAACGTTAATACAAATGAATAAAGAAGCGTCTCTATCTATCAAACTTACTGTACGTGCGTGTCCAGTTTTGAAGCACTACCTGTGGCAGACGCCATCTTTGTTAGTGCACAATTAAACTGTCAAATTGTTGAAGTTTTTGTTAATTGCGTGTTTTATTTGCTTGCTGTATATACGTACATAATAAGGCATATTGCTGCTTATGTATTTCATAATGTTAAATTTGTATAATTTGACGTTTTTAATACATGCCCACAAGATGCTAAAGCAGCCATCTTGGTTAGTTACTTTGGATACAACTTTCGTTTTTAGGGCGTGTCCAAAGGCCAATTTTTTACTTCTAAATTATCTGAGGAAACGCGTAATGGTTGCTGTTTTAAAATTATACCGTCCCCTACAATTAAAACAAACCAAATAGATAAGAATCTTTAAATTTTGTTCCCGGGTAAGCAATAGGTGAAAGTCGATTTTTAAAATAACACATTGTGAGTCAGTAAAATTTTTAATCTCGGAACAGATTTGGGCAAACACTTCAAAACATGTTGTATAATTAACATAATTTATAACTATTATCCTAAAGTGTTAACATAAATCCATTAAATAAATTTAATTTTAGTGCTTGCTCAATTCCTCTCGCCCTTTCTAATACAAATTAAATGTCTAGAAACATAAAAGTATACTAACGTAAATTGTGGTCAATGATCAATAAATTATCTAAAATAATTTAATCAAAAAGTAATGTCTTGTTTTAAAGTTAAAAAATTTTAATGAAATTTGTGACTAACGCGAAAATTTGATCTCAATTAAATTTAAAGTACAATATTTTAATTTCATCGCTTTTAGTGGCTATCTTGTAAATTATTTAGGTGATTAGAATTTATTTAAACAAACAGTACACCTTTAAAAAAACAACCAGTGCAATAGAAAGATAATTAAATAATATTTTCTGTCTCAAGAAATAAAAAATTTATCTAATTATTTACTGAACGAAGTTATAAATTAAAAACGCCAATATGTATACATATAGATGTAAAAATAAATTAAATTGCTATAAATAAATTAACAACGTTAAATATATAATTTGCGTATTAACTGTAACTACTTGAATTTTGGGTACTTCACAAATGTTTACTGGGCATTATTTAAAATTATCGACACTAGATATACTGAGTGCGTTCTGGCTCATTTCAAGGTTAGACGTCTGAAGATGATACCCAGGTGCTCCAAGTGGGCCCAGTTTTAATATTGGGGAAATTCCAGCTTCTAGTTAGCTGGTCCAGAAAAAGCCTAAGGTGCTGATTGGTCGGTAGCTGGTCTTAGCTGAGGGTCGGAAAATACAATAATGTTCAATATATTGGATTAATTTCTTATAGTAGCATGTTAAATTATTATCTAATTAGTATGCCTAAAAGGTGGTTTGTTGGGGGCAGTTCTTAATTCGGGAAGAAATATACAATAACCATTTACCATATTTAATTAATTACATATGCTTGGTTTGCAATATAAGCGGTATTCAACTAATTAAATTATTGGTCAATTTTTAAGTGTAAGATTGGTCGGCGATGATTTCAAATTCATTGTTTATTAAAGAATTCAAAGATAAATTACTTATCCATCATATTATATTATTATGTAATTACTTAGCCTAAGAGGCTGATTGGTAGGGGAGGGGGATTTTATTCGGGAGTTAACAAATACGAGAGCCATTTAGTATATTAGATTAATTACATGTTACATTATATTCGATTATCTAATAACGTATTACTTTAATTAACACTTTGATTATATACACCACCAAGTGGAAAACGTATACCTGCACATTAGATTATCAGCCAATTACACAGGTCTGCAAAAAATATTTTGGTAATGACTTGCATTTACTGCCATACGTACAGTTTTCGTGCAAAAGAAAAGAGAATATATTAAATCAGCACTGATTAGTCACAATTTCATTTTATTATCAAGTAAAACATAATTAAATTTGTAAATATTCCATGAAACACAAGTGATGGGACAATATCCAGTTTTCACTTTGTTGGTCTGTGAAACCGTTTTTCTTCTCTTTCAATGTTCTCCTAGTTACTTTTCGTTTTCCTGTATTTCCAACTTCCCGCTTCAGCATCCGACAGTAGTTACCCATCATGTTCACCTCCCATCTTCTCTAACATCCTGGTGGAATCTTTCCTCTTGCTTCTCACTGTAAGCTCCTAAGTTTTCAGGAAATTAGTCCATGTGTGAATGTAAGCTCAAGTTGCAGCCTTGAGAATTAAATGCAGTTAGCATGCGTTCTACAGTGTTTTTGCAATTTCCCAAAAACTTATGCGTCACATCTTTAAACGAATTCCACGCTTTTGTTTCAGTTTCGTTCATAGACGTTGGAAACAAGGAATCAGAAAAAAGTTTGCATATGTCGGGTCCGACAAAAACTCGCTCCTTCAGTTTGAAGCACAGATCACAGATGTTTGAAGCATTCCCCATCCTTTTGCAGAGATTTCACAGACTATTTCATAAGACCCAATTTGATGTGGAGAGGTTGTAAAAAAACTTTTTCATTATGTACTAGGCGTTTATCGATGACGTTCTGTTCACCAGGAGTTAGGGCGTTTCGAAGTAGTCAGTCAGCTTTTTCCAACGAAAATCTCTGATTTGATTGACCCATAATCACAGAAAGCAGGGATACTTTTTGTATATCCTGACTGTTGGCTTAATAGTAGCGTACTTGATGTTTTCAAAAATCACACCCAAATTTTCATAACTTTCCTACAGATGTACTGAGTGTTCAACAGGAAGTGATGCGAACTCATTTCCATTGTGCAACAAAACTACTTTTAGGCTGATTTCAGAAGAACCTGCAAATAAGCGTCATTGGGATAATTCATATTCGACTTCAAATTGCCTCATATTTCAAGGACATCTCTACAAAAACCGAGATTCTACCCTTTAGAATCAAACGATATGTACGGTGAAAATGTTGTTCCTGGAGACAGAAGATGTTTATTCTTGAGTCTGGATCCCAACCATGGAACAGGATCCTTGGAAAGGCTCAAATTTCTAACAGGATCGTTCTACTTGTTCTGAGAAAAAGTTGAAGATCATCATCCATAGATACTTCAGAGCCAAAATCTTCCTATGTTGGTACTGCATTTTCTTCTTCATTGTACCTGATATCCAAATTATAAAAATTATTTAAAATTGTTTAATTTGCGATTATAAGCCTATATCAACTTATGTAATGTTAATTGAAAGGAAAAAACGTTTTATTTTAATGATTTTCATCCATAATTTTTTTAAGGTAACAAAAAACGTGTTAAAACATTTATAATGAACTTACGATCGCTTCGGACTCTACAGTCCTTCATAATTGAAGCAACAGTACAAATTTTATAATTTATTGAGAAAATATTAGGATTAAATAAACAACCGTATTTTTAACTTAAATAAAAGGATGAAATACCAAATATTCTTTTCAGCAAATTACGAAGTGGATACGGTAGTTTCCTGCTGTGAACTACTAGACGAATAATTCATTTTAGGTAAGAGTAAGCTATTCCCTACTTATTTCATCGGTTAAAGCCTGTAACGTCGATCGAACTAAAGTAGCAGTTATTAGCGTGGTCTTGCTGGAACCACATCATTAGAATAGCAGAACAAAAATATGGCTTCTGCCCTTTATAACACAAGTTGAGGTCTTCTTCTCATCTACTGCATACCTTATAAGGAGCCCAGGTCTTATCTTGATCCCCAAGCTGCATAAACTTACTTATGTTTCTTCATTGTGTTTTAACAGTATAATCACCACAAATAAAACAAAAACAGTCGGGAAAAATAACATAACCTCTTCGCGTCATTTTGCATGAGTTACTTCATTCTAACCATAGCATCTACCACAAACTAAGTCGAGTACGGCCAGTTTTTGTTACAATACACATTCAGCAGCTGTACACCCTTAACACACTTTGTGCAAGAAAACCTGACGTGATAAAATTTTTTTAGTATTCAGTATAAAAAGATCAGAAACATTTGCAAAATCCAATGCAGTTTCTTAGTTGTCGACCTGTGTTATTATTGATGTCATAATTAGTTACTAGTTAAATGAATAACAAAGTGCTAGACATAATAGCGTAATTGCAATGTGTAATTATATTAAGAGCAATTACTTTTACATCTAAATCCACAATTCAGTATATTTAATTAATATAACACTAATATTTGAATATTAAACCCGGTTTGCCCCGGTCATCAAATGTCTACAGTTTTTCAAACAACCATAGAAATACAGAATTATAGTATTATATTTAAATTTCTGCAGGTCTGGACGTGTTTGAAAAACTTTAACATCTGACACCAATAAACAGACACAGTGCAATATATAAATGTTAATTTTCAATTAATTAAATATGTTGAATGGCGGTTTTAGTGGTGTCATAATGACATACTCCAATTATGCTTTTAAGGCAAGCTGTTTTTTATTCATTTAGCTAGTAACTAATTATGCCATAACTAAATAATTGGCTGATAATCCAACGTGTTGGTACACATACATATGTTTCTCACGCAATAGTTGCATATATTCAAACGGTAAATAATAAACATTTAGATAATAGTATGCTATAATAAGTAATTAATCCCATCTACCAATCAGCTTCTTATGCTTTTTCTACCACCAGCCAACAAGAAACCGGAGATTTCCCCATTCTTAAAATTGTGCCTTCCTAGAGCACCCGGTGATTGTCTTCAGACGCTTCATCTTGATAGTAAGCCAGGATGCACCCAGTATATTTACTAACATAGAAAACTATGATAGAAGCAAGATATTGGATTTCTATAAAGTAAAAATAATCGTAGCTTACAAAGCAAAGGAAAACTATATTCATCTAACTTGGTCCTTGTAGAATATGTTGATGCTTTTATTAGTCACCGCAAAATTTGTTGCTAGTATTGTGTTATCAGTTTGAAAAGAAGTGTATATGGGTCTTGTAAAGTAGTTAATGGTTTTAGATTTAAATTCTACCTTAAGCTAATGGAAAAGTAACGACAAATTTAATCAACAATCTATGTTTAAACGGTCGAGAGGTTTGACGGTAAAAAAGCCAAAATCACTATTGATATTGCGATAATGTAGCATCTATCATGTTAACGTTTTCTCAAATACAGAATAAAATCACTAAATTCCATCCAAATACGCATTACATATGAATTAATTCAATGCACAGGATGAAAATCCAGGACTGCCTCGAAAAGATCTGGACGTCACATCACCATATTAAATTGTTAAGTGAATAATATTCAGTCAATACATATTCATAGTTATTTTGTTAGGTATTTCTTATTTTTAAGTGTGAGTAATCGTAGCCGCACTTCAAAAGATAGAAAATAGTAACTAGGCGATTAAAGATTTTTAAATAAAGACTAAATTGATTTTGTGAATTAAGAATTTGCTTCCACGCATATTTCATTTGTGAAATTTCTTCTCAATAATTGTCTTTTGACATTGAATAATGTTCATTTAATGATTGATTTGTGTTAAAATATAATCGCAGATAAAAGAAACTTCTAATAACCCTAAATCGAGCCTACCTAAATTACAATGAATATTGTTGATACCTCAATAAAAAGGCATTTGACTGTGTTAAGCATAGTATTCTAGTGTCAAAATTATATAGTTATGGTTTTAGAGAAAACATGTACAATTGGTTAAAGTCATACCTAAATGATGGGCAACGTTTTTAAATGTCACTTGTGGAGTTCCACAAGGTTCTGTATTGGGACCACTAATATTCATAATTTATATAAACGATTTTTCCCAGGCAGTTCTAAATTCCCATATAACCACGTTTGCCAATTGTACAAGCTTATTGTGGAAACATCATGATCTAGAGATCGTAATGCAGCAAGTTAATTGGATTTGCAACTAATAAAGAAATGGTTCGACGAAAATAATCTAGTCTTAACATTGTAAAAACAAAAGCTATGTATTTTAATCTAAACAGGGTGCATGGTGCTTCCCAAAGTCATATTGAATGGTAACGACATTGAGTTTGTTAGTGATATCGAATTTCTTGGTATAACCTCAAATGGACAATGCAAATAAATCACTTAGTACAAAATCAAGTAGTCTCCAAAGGATTAAACTTAAACACCGCAATAACTATATATTATGCTTACTTTGAGTAAGGGGGTTTTACTAGTCAAATAAATTTTAATGAAATTTTAAAATTCAAAACAGGGCAATAGAGAAATTATTCACAAAGGTCATAACGATAGTTGTAAATAATTTTTCATAGATTTGAAAATACTTACCCTAGCAAATCTTCTTGTTCTAGATGTTACTTGATTTGTACGCAACAACTTATTTTTGTGTAAATCAAGATGAATGCCTCGTGAAACGGTTTTAAGAAATATTAACAATATTCCGCTACCGAAATCTCGCTTATTTACATTTATTGATTCAATTATGTATACGCGGTTAAAATTTATAATCACGTTCCTCATAATATCTAGTGAATTACTTCTGCCAAGACATTTAGAGTATCACTACTGCAACGACTATTTTATACTCTACAAGAATTTCTCGAGGCAAACTATTTAAACATTGTTTTATTTTGTTATACATTTTAGTCTGCTTAGATTGTTTCACTTAAATATCAGTTTATTATACAAGGTTATTATAAAAGAATGGTGAGGTTTCAATAATTCCTACGAAGACAGTAGGGAAATTTTGAGATGTTGTAGTGTTATCCCTGTTAGCCTCCGACCCAAAAATTTTGTTAGGTTAGCTTAGTTTGGTTAACGGCTGTGCGTAACTATGTTTTCTGATAAAGAAAAAGCAAAGTGTGTTGTTTTGTTGCTGGCTGAATTGAAGTCCGTAATTTCAGTTCGACGTGTATTTCGACGCGAATACAGGAAAGATCCACCCCATGAAACTAACAGAGTGTCCAGCGATTCTAACAAAAAAAATTCAAGCACATTTCAAGGTTTTCAAGGCAAAATAATTTAAAAATCAAGGTTAGCTCATTTAAGTAAGCG
>JAHWXV010438302.1:0-11795 GCA_024586415.1 Phrixothrix hirtus
CCCCCCCCCCCCCTTTTTAGGTAGCGGTATTACGCGGGGAACTTCAACATTTTTTCGGCCTCCGATAGCTTTTATGGTAATACGAGCGGCAGTCAAGGCGGGCTTTATTAAACTTAGTAAGCTGCCTCCGGTAAAACTTCCAATAATATCTTTCGCTGCTTAAGGACATATTTGTTAAAACATACGTGTCCTCTTTTCGTCTTTGAAGTAGCTCTGCGTCTTTTTGTGTGCCAAGCAGCAGCCCATTCTAAACTTCCTTTTCGTTTTCATGGTCGTGCCTACAGCTAACGCAGATGCTTTTTCTCCAAACTAGGCGTCTTTTGGTTTGAACCTTTGCCAAGCTCTGTCCTCTAAAATACGGCTAGCCCTGTGTCTTTCGCTCAGATGGTTGCTTAAGCTGTAACTTATAGCGGATTTATACCGGGATCTCCACGAGCGAGACGTTTTACTAATTTATTACCTGGACCGTAATACTGATATCCAGGCAGGTGAGCTTTAAAAGGTAGGTTGTTAATAAGCGTATTCACAACACTTGATCCCTTTTGTTGTCTAGGCATAACTAAACAGGTTGCTTTTTTCTATCACTCTATACTTTTTGAGGAAAAGGTAAAAAGAAAAAGTAATAATGAGGAGATTTTTTTTATGTTTATTGTTTTAAATAATATTCAATGCGTTGAAACATTTACAAATTCCGTACATTTCTATCCTAGATCTTAAAATTAACAGCTTTTTACGAAACAATTTTAATATTTTGCACAAATGATGCTGCTTTACATTCAATTTAAACTTATTCAAATTTTTTTCGTTCGTTGAAAATTTGAGTAACAACATCTTGCACATTGGGCATATTTTCAATGCCCATAAGTAAATTAATATTAATAAAGCATTTTATTTCGTGTAATGTTGTGGGTGTACTATTATTGAACAACATGTAAGTTTGATTAGAAAACTACTTTCTCTACTGGGTTTCTGAAGAAAGCAGACTAAACACAGCTACACGATATTCTACTTTTCGACAGTATTTGGTCCTATAGTTTCCATAAATGGAAGAGGAGAATTTCCTTTATCTGGATCTGTACGCAAAGATCCCTATTTATTGTACTAAGAAATAATGAAAGCGGCAAATTGCTTTCAACATCCCAAATTCCCTTCTGGAAGATACTGATTTAAAATCCAGCCACTATTATTGATTGAAGTATCGTTCTCATCACTACTAATTAAAGCGTTAGCCCCATCTGTAGGCATACGCCTCTTTGCTAGTCAGTTTAGTGACATCAATTAGCTCTGAGATTTTAGTATTTGCAAATAATATACTATGCCTTGTGGTACCAACTGGAACCATCTACAAAAAATAGAAAGAATTAACAACGTTTATAATAAAATTATACACAAGAAAATAAATATTATTCATTATCCTATAATAAAAGCAAGTTAGTACGATGCTTACCGGAACATAGCTTTATTTATTAACATCTTTCTACAAATAAAACAAAACTAATCAATAAACAAAGTATAAAATTTAACTGTAGTAATCGTCTGTAAAACCAATATAATTTAAATAATTTTAAGCGAGTAGTAACTGGTGCACTGTATATTAGTCGTGTGTATGGTTGTCCCAATGCTTGCTTACCATACATCTAGCAACTAACTTTTCTATAGGTGGTTCCAAAATGTGATCACTGAGTTTGAAAGGGTTAAATCTGTAAGTTATTTTTGCTCTAAATTAGCTTAAAACTTTATTATAGAAGTCTCAGTACACGAATATGGAAAATTATAAATGCATGAATTACATATGCTTTTAAAATAGTTTTGTAGTTTACGGGGTAGGTGTATAGAAAAGTAATTAACGTCAGTAACTTCAAATGAAGTTTAAAATCAGCAAAAAAAAGGTCATATGATGTCTCACGCAAAATTTTTTTTAACCGTAACCATCGCAAATTTTACCTATGTTAATGTAATGCAATCAAACTTAATCATTTCCGCATATTATGGAACTTTTCAGTGTTGGTTTATTTTACGCTTATTGATTTCACCTGTCTATCGGATCGATTTTTACTTTGTCGTGTATTGATAAACCCCCTCACAGCTGTGTTTGAAGTTGTAAGATCGTTTTCTATTTCGTTCATTTTAATTATTTGCTCCAGTCTGCAATTCCAATGTTTTTAATGTATTAACGTTTAAGTTGCTATATTATGATAATACCATAGCTAATTTTAGTTTCATCAAATTTCTAATCCTATATAGCATCTTTTGTTTACAGGAATCCGTTTTTATTTCCTATTGATGGCAGCAACTAGTTTTAATATCTATTCTTACAACATGCAGTTGCGGCGCTTCATTCCATAACAAAGCAACTATAATTAATCATTTAGGAAGTTTTATCGACATTTATTGGCTTACAAATTTACGGAAAAGCTTCTAGGTACAACAAAAATTAATTTTACATCAAGATATAACTACTGTTTCCAAATATAATGTCATTTACCTAAATTACTTAATTTTCATGTATTTAATTCTGCACTTATGGGTAGTTAATTATAACCGTTATGTTGTAAGCTATTTATTCATGGTAATTTTTCTGTGAGATCAATAGCTCCATTCGAATACACTAGTTTTCAATGTTTTAAACTTTGTAAAAGAACAGGACGGTTGCAAATTTTCTGCCATTTGTTTCATGCGAATCTTTTAGGTGTAAAGACAAATAGGACACATTCTAAATGTTTTGATAAGAGTTTCTTGACTGTTGTTGAAAATTCACAAATTTATTTGAGCAGAATATTCGGTAGCTTCTTAGTGCTCATTAGATTCGTCGTAAATTCAATTTGCATCAGTCTATTATTATAAAATTAATTTTAATTAATGTAATCACTGTAGAGTTATCTTTACGGCTTTAAATAATTTAACTTTTAAACTCTGTACATTTAGTGCCTTGATTTCAAAATTTAATACATTATTAATTGCTACATTTGTGAGTTGTCATCTTGAAGATAATTATTTACTGTATAACGTTTGTTTATAGAATAAATTTATATTTAAGTATTTTTTGTTACTTATTATTGAGTTTGATTCCGTATAACCGTTTTTAACTGGGGTTAAATTATTTCTATGTTGTGGTTTACTGATTTTTATGCAGCAACAACGTGTACGTATATAATCACGACATCTAAACTTATATTTAAGGCATTTATTTATATCTTTCGTGAACTGTTCTTTACTTTACCTTACTTACTTTAAAAAATCTATAACATTAAGGCCAATGTGGGACTCGACGATATAATTCTGTTTTCACCTTTTAATCACCAAATTATTGTAGTTTGATAATTAATTTCTATATCAGCGACTATTCAAATCAAAATTACCCAATTTTGAACAGTCCTGGTTCTATTCTAATTAATCTTATAATGGATATATACAGGGTTGCTTTGATGTAGTTGTTGAAAGTAAAACGGACAACTCTACGTATTAGAAGAGACACATTTGTCAGCTTATTAAATTCCATTAAGTCCTTTTTGAAAAATTTTGCACATGAAAACATTTTATGAATTGCTGGAATTTGTCACAATTAACTCGTTACAAACAGTCAAGAAAACTACGAACCGATTTGCTTAAATAACAAATTAAAACAACATATCCAATTGTACTCTGTTTATTTACTAACAAACGAGTACTTGACCTATGCCGCCACAAATAAATGACCTACTTTTACCATGCAAGCATTTTTAAAAAATCACATTCAGGATTTGTATTAAAATCATTAGAAATAGTTTAATTTACAAACAAATAGTTACTAGGGATCATATTTAAATTTAATAGTTGTTTAAAGATGGTTTCCACCAAAAAAATTACGAATTGGGATTACCGTAAAACACTCAGGTAAGTGCTTTTTAATTCTACACGGTTGTTTACTTGTCAAGAGAAAATTCCCCTTTTTATTTTTATTTTTAATATTTCCGAAATTGAGTAATAAATAATTTCAAATTATCTACGTAAAGTTAAACAGGTGATAATTTTTTCCAATTCTTTTAAGCTTTAGCAGAAGGTACAAAAATGCATTCCAAAGGAATATGATGTGTTTTTATTTTTTCAATAAAGCTTTTACTTTAAAAATATTGAAAATAAACATTAAACTAATTGTATAAAATAGGCGGTATTATCTCCTAATAACCAAATTTTTACAGTTTTTTAATAATTTTTACTGCCACAAAAAGCATTGGAAAAGTTGATAAAAAACATACTTGAAAGCGTGCGCAATTATGTAAATCTAATTTAATAAATTAAAATAGTTTTTTAATGAATTTAATTTACACTGAATGTTCAACAATACATATTGCAATGACCTGTAAAATGAGTGAAACTGGAATAAACGTATAATGATGTCATAGCAAACTTGTATAAAGTTTGTGAAAATACGTATTGCAAATCAGAAGGTCTCAAAAAGTTTTCCAAAGTTTTCTATATTCAATTGTGCCCACATTAAAGCTGTTCAATTTTTTTAATTATTTTTTTGTGAATATATGAGGAATAAGGAATTATCAGTTAAAATATCTGAAAGTATTTCAAAGCAACCCTGTATGTATATGCATTTATTAGCGGCGAACTTGATTACGAAAGATTGTTTCGCAGCATTGATTCATCTGGGTATGATATTGGCCAGAAGCGTAAAGCTTTGACAGCGTTTAGTACTTATACACTACGTATTACGTAACTATCAAACTGGGTATTTATAAAGATACAGTGAAACTAACCTCTTTAGTTGAAGAATTTTCTAAGTTAATACCCGTGTAATGACTTTATGAGCGACTTAAAATTATATTAGCCCATATATTTACTAGACTTAATTTGAAAGTTTAAGTCCGAATATGGTTTACTGAAACTCAGCACATGGTTTGATGTTTGATTCTAGAGATGATGATATCTTATAAGAAATTCTTGTACATTCTCCAGTTGTTTAAGGCACAACGTAGACTAGTTGATGCCTGGTAGTTGTCTACTGATGAAGTACCGTGGACCAACTCTACTGTCAGAGACCTAGAGCTGTATTATTTTCTGAGCATGTTTCTCAAGCTCAAACAAAGTACTATGAAAATTGTAATCATGGATCCCGATTTTTATCGATCCTTCAACTACTGACCACCTTCGTCAAGAATTAAATGAAATTCAATTTCGGTCTTTTCTTCGCCTTCAACTTCTAAACTTGTCTACAAGTTATTTACAGTTTGAAGAAGAGACTTTACAAATGGAATACTAGATTCACTGCCGACCTCCGAGCCATCGGTGTTAACGAATCGCTCGTCGTGTTTATTACGCTCAATTTTTCGAAGGTTATATTAATGTAATTTTCAGAGAGGGACCCATTTAGTTTAGAGCAATAAGGTTTCAAATAGGACTCGTTTACTCACTAATGTGCTAATTTCAAGCTGAGTATTGCGATACAAAATTGTACGAGGAAATACGCTGAAGAAAACAAGGCACTGATAAGTGCTCAATTTACTTGTAGCATCCCTGATCAATTTTGTCAATTGTTTCTTAGAATAACCGTTAGAAAGTAAATAAGTTAATTGCATTCTGCCCAACACACAACCTTGCTACGCTACTCAGCTTGCTGTGAGTCATAAATTCTATTGAAATTCTTCTAAATTCATGTAAACGGATGAAAGAAGCTAAACTTCATGAAATTAGATTTATGAACCCCTTTTCTGGTTCACAAATACAGTTAGAGCCCGACTGTATTGTCCAACAATCTATTTTTAATCAGAAATCTGAAATTTATTCGTCCACGGTTATAAATGCTAAACCTCTATCTGATGCTCAAGTTAAGGACCTGATTATATCTGAAACCTCTAATCATGCCTCACCTAATATTTTGTACTGGAATTGTGCCAAGAATTGCCATTCTTGTCACACCTGGTTTAAAGAACGAAAAGTGATTTACTATGACTCGCAGAAGTTATACCCGCAACTTATCCTAAATGCTGTTCAAAAGACTCCATAATCGTGGGTTGAACATCAGATGCTGTCTCTCGGCTTTAAGCAATTCTAAGACTGTTTCTTATTACCAACTTGAACAATCTACTATGTCTTCAACTTCAGTTACAAAGAAACGCAATAATCATTTTTATTCAAATGTTAATGTTTATGGCGAAATTTTCCAGTCCTTGATGGATACTGGAGTTAATAGAACAATTCTGGAACCTCAGTATTTCTAAAAAGATTTCAAATTTAATTTCGGTTCGAGCTATCGAAGATTCTGTTCAATATATTCTTGAATTTGTTTTACTTCCAATTATTCGTGACGATTTTACTAATCCGGTAGAAACCATGTGCTGCGATTCTATTTCTCCTCTCCTTATTGGCGGAACGGACGTTGTACATTCTTTTGAAATAGAATCAGGCTTCATTCAAAGCATTTATACTGTCACTGTGATTTGTTCTCTGCGAGCCATACCCGGTTATAACGAATTATCTTTAGACCATGTTTTTAACTTGAAAAAGTTATGCAACCTTTTTAAAATTTTGTCAAAATTTTCTTCTAAGAAAACATAGAAAATTGTTCGCCACATCGATGAAGGAGAGATACAGGACACGCCCCTATCATGCAGCGGTGTTTTTCCTTATACCCTGCAATGCAAGAGAATGCCAACTAAGAACTGGATGAACTACTAGAAACCGATATAAACGTTCTTTCAAATCGTCCTGGCGATCTTCTACGGTGTTCGTAAAAAGCAGGACGCTATCAGCTATCGCATACGTTTCGATAGTCATGAGCATCACAGTTTATAGTAGCGGTTGTTTTCAATATATCATAGTGACCTTTGGGAATGCAAATGGACCCGCTACTCAACAAAGATTGTTGGATGCTGTTTTTAGTCTCATCTTAATCGATGTTTTTGTATATTCAAACAATGTTGTTTCTAATAACTTCCAAGAGCATGTTACAATACTAAAAGAACTTTACTCTCGGCTATTTGAAGCTAATCTCATAGATAATTTATTCAAAAGTAAGTTTTACAAGCCTGACTATCTTAGATAGAATGAACTACGTACTGACCCTTCTAACTTACAAGCTGTTTCGGAGTTCTCAGAATCTATGACGATTACTGCTGTTAAGTACTTCTAGCTTCCCGGAATAATAGTGTAGATTTATTAAAGACTCTATCATTTTACTGCTTCAATTGGCCAGCTAATTAAGGTACGCAGTAAAAGTGTATGCTATACAAAGGAAGCTAAAAAGTTAGTTTCAGAAAAAATCTCTCTTAATTTCTGTACCTGTGCTGGCTGATCCAACTACATTAAGCCTTACTTCCTATGAAGAAGCGATAACTAGGGGTTTGCCTTTAAGATACGTTTATAGCTTTATGTCTTCTACGATTAGCTTAACCCGGTTATCAGATAATTTTCTATACCCAAAGAACGCGGTTCAAACTCGTTTAAGGTTGGCAACATTTTTCAACGTCTAAAAATTTGACAGGCATCCCTTCTTCTCAAATAAGGCAGTAAATTTGTATGTTCCATATCAATACGATGCTTGGCATGTTAAAAATCCCTACAGGTAGGGAAACTTTGCCATATTTGACAAAATTCTAGCAGGCTGTAACGTTATTTTCCTTACTTGTGAATATTTTCGGTGAATTGTAATAAATCGAATTAAATTATTTAAATTACACCCTTTAACTGTAAGGATTTTGGTTGTAGAATACTCAAATTTGTTTGAAAATTAAAATAGCAGTTGTAAAATTTTAACGAAGTACACCCTTGTCCTTTGAATATTAGGTAAAATCGAGGCGATATATAGATATCTGCGCGAAGGTGTAATTTTTAGCCAGTATAAGTTTTCTATTGTATATGCAGTAACGTTCGCCCCACATGTAGTTTCTTATAATGGTGAGATAAATTAATTGTTAGATTGACTTCTTTTGTTGCTTCGCCGTGTTTGTGATTGTTTATCGTCACGGGTAAGTTTGATTTTGGATTAATTAAGATCAGAATTAATTTTCTTTCGTTATCTATGGCAAATCCGGCGGGAGCCATTAATTATGGTTGCCTTCAGCAATTAAAAAATAAAAGGAGGGTTATCATCGGCCGTCGTGATTACTAATGAAGATCTAAAAAATTACAAAGTCAATTTTGGCGACATAGTTTGGGATAGTTTCCGTCAATTAGTCTAGTTTGGATGTCTGCAGCTTGAAGAAATTCCACATATGGTCAGATATAGGCAACAGGTGAAATTTATCGTCCACTCTCATGGATTGAACAGAGATCAGTTCGACTTTATTAATTGTTATACGTCGTATGCGACCTGGGATGGTAAAAGTTTAATCTACAATTGTTTTGTTACCATTAGAAATCATGTTACAATTCGACATTCTTGTTATAAAGATACCGCATTGCTAAATATTAATTTTTGGAAAAATAATTTCAATACCTTCAAACGTAATATATTGAATATCATAAGCAAACAGCTAAAGTTCAGTAACTTGCTCTTAAATAAGTTTAGCTAATGTTTGTTGCTATATTTAGTTAGAATATTGCATTTTAGTCATTTATGACCTAGTATAAGTAGTTCTAGCTCTGTTTGGTTAACAAGGATGTACATAAGAATTAACATCAAAAATTACGAATAGATCTTAACTTAAAATTTTCTAGTTCTTAGTTGAATTATACATATGAAGTGTGATGTTAAAGTTTCATTTACAAACGAAAATTCAACGAGAACAAATTGTTTTTAAGTAACTCCAGCAAATATTAGGATTTTATTTAAAGTAAATAATTATAAAATTCCTTTTGAACTATTTCACTTCATTATGTTTGTGCTACAATATTTAACTTTCGAAATTTGTATTTTATAGCACATGTCAAGTTATAATTTTTGGGATATTCTTAACGATTAACAATTGTTCCTATCTCCTCTAGCGTAATTATTGCTAGATGATGTATGTCTAACATTGTCAATTTTGTATATTGTACACTTGACTACTGATTTGCTCATTTAAATTTGTTCTTATTTCAATGGACGTTAACGGAGAAAGGTAGCCTTGTGCTTTGTTTTTAAATATTCAGATGTACTTTATTTTGGGAACGCTGTTATAACATAATTTGTTATCTCAATACAATATCGGCTGGCCTAGATCCCGTTGAGGCAAAATGTCATTTAACCTAGTTTGTCATTATGGTGTCTCGGAAGAGATAAAAAGTTACAGTTAGTGTGTAGGTAATCTTTGTTGTGATTTGTGAACCCAGTAAAATATAGGGTGGCCTAATCCCTTAAGGTAAAGTTTCAACTAATCTAGTTTATCATTTTGGTACTTCGAGAGAGTTAAAAATTATAAGCTTATAAGTAACGTTGTTGTTTTTTTTGTATCTATTGCCGGAACTTACAGAAGGGTAATAAATGCTTTATTGTTATACTTTAGCTGCATTTCGTTTCTTGTTTCGAAAGCCCTTCTTTTTCTTTGGGATAGGTTAGCACAGGCACCGTTCAGGAACCTGGAAGCCGACGTACATTTTGTCGTTTGGGATGTACGTACGAAATAGGAAGATTCGACTTGCGCCTTTTTTTAGGTGTACAATTTGTCTCTTCTCTAAGATACCATGTAAGTAGCACAGTCGAAAGCCAGCCTCCTCACGCCCCTCTCCAAGTTAATTTCACTGAGCTGAGCTGCGGTTGTTGGAAAATTTTACGTGGCAAGTCATGGCAAAAAAACAGTCGAAGGAATTTCCGCATCTCAAAGTTATAGTCACAAGAAAAAGCAAAGAAACAAACCTCCTAAGATTTGGAGGTTAATATCTTAGGTAGCTTTTATTTAAGAAATAGCAAGTAAACAGATATAATGTTAACAAATCTATTATTTCCGCTATAATTGTTCAAATATTCTGCTCTTCTCTTGCACACGTGATTGCAATCTCCTAATAAATTTGATTCCAATATTTGCCAATATTATCCATTTCATATTTTTTACAGTTGTAGCGAATCTACGTATACCAGGTTTTTAAAAAGACGCCAAAGAGAAAGTCACAAAATCTTTAACCTGGGGATCGTGGAGGTCACTTAATTATTCTCTATGATCAAACCAGTGATTAAGCTTCTATTGATGCAAATATATATTTACGCTTCTGTGAAGTATGGAGGCGCTACAGATGTGCATATTACATATGAATTCTGACTTAAATATCTATATCAACCTTTATAAATAGTCTGACATACGGTTTCTTTAAAACTGATTCTACATCTGTCGCCTTAGTTTAAATTTACTTTATTGCACAGTATTCCTACAATTTACTTGATAAATATCGAAGAAGAACATTAACTCTACAGTAATGTACAAAACATTTAAGGCATAACTAGCTTAATCCGTTATTCTTAGGCCAGCTTGTTATTAAGGCGCTGTTTAGGGATTAATTAGGATAGCTGTGGCCAATGATGATTCGCGTCAGAAAGCCACAATTAGATTTCAACTTGTAAGAGATATTTATTAAAGATCACCTTTTTACAGAAATATTAGTTTAAATTTAATTATATACATATTTCTTTTCAGATACTTTTGTGGATAGTACTGATGCATAATATGAGCAATAATTTATATTGACAAAAAAAAATTACACAATGTACAGAAAATCTGAAAATGCAAAATACAAATAAATTCAATGTACATCTAAAAGTAAACATATATGGCGACAGGTAAATAATGTTTACTATGAATGGCATCTCATTTGAGACGCATTTGTACTGACCTCGATTTAAACGTGATTCACTTGCACGTTAATTAAAAAATCCTGATTAGGTTCGGAATTAGATATTTATATTCATAAAATAAGTTCATTGGATTTTCCCTATTACCTAATTTACTACAACAGTTTTGGTATTACAAATACTTTTGTGCTACTAAATGATGTTATGTGGAATATATCTTCCATTATGAAATTAGTTTTGATAGATTCAACAAAATACAGAAAGAAACGGGTTACTAATTAAGTACTAAATTCTCGTGTTGGCAGTAGCAGAATCTGACTGTATATTGTGAATTTTGTAGGGGTAATTTTAAGTTCAACAACAGCTTTCGTTATGGACAACTTCTTTCTTTCGTTACTCAAAAGCGCATCGTAGTTATGAGATAGATGTTAAAATATGAGATACAACTGACCTACCAACAGATAGAAACCTTAGTCATCGTGCACCGCTGTTCTTCATGATTGTATCAACAGAAGAGCAAATGACATAGTATGATTTAGTGTAGGGAGATGCAAAAGAAGTTCTGGTATAAAAGTTCTAATAAGTTCAATAGTATCGTAAGAGGCAATGAAATCTTAATTTATTGTTATGACGCCCCTGAGAAATCCAAAAAAGATGTACGTGTTCGAAGGTGACCATCCAAATATCAAGGTCCCTGAAGAACAGAATTGTCGTTGTATTTTTCACATCTCGCAGAATTATGGATCGGATGATATTATAGCTACAGAGGATGCTTACTGCTAAATGATACACTAGGCAGTGCATATCTCAAGGTGTTACAAACTGTAAAAGATTGTAAGCCCGTCTAAAAATATGAAGACTTTTATTTATAATTTGGGAACACCCTGTATATAGGAAAACAATATTATAATTAAACGTATATAATACCCGTATTCTGTCAATATTGACATTTACAAATAAGGATTTCTTTATCATTATAAATTCTATTTTTAAAAGTAACTTTTGGAAACCCCTGGTTTTCAAACGTAAACAGTACTTAACTGCAACGATTCACAAATGCAGGATCTTTTCTAAAAATATCTGGCAACCAAGAACATCCCCCCCCCCC
>JAHWXV010438400.1:0-10443 GCA_024586415.1 Phrixothrix hirtus
TAACAAAGCAGTTTTTACCTGAGACATGCAAATATATTTCTGTTGACTTATCATTTTTGGCATTATTGTGCCAAGTTTCAAGTGTCTGCTTTGTTTGATTTAATTTTAATGTGGCGGTGTTTGCGTTTATTAAAAAAATTAATAAAACTAAAATGAGAGTTATAAAGAATCCTTGCAAAGAAAATTTATAACAAAAACAAATACCCGATGTATTAAATGAATATTGTCCTCTCACATCCAATAATTAAAGATTGGTCTTAGGATTTTAAATTCGTAACAGTCTTGTGAAAAAATCCTAATCACTAGATGTGTTAGAACCGAAAACAAAGAAATTGTTGATTTGGTCCAAGACATAGTACTTAATGATGGAAGAATCACAGTAAAATTTATAGCAGAAACGTGGGTTTTCAGTGGGAAGTATTAAAAAAATGTACCATGGATTGGGTCTTAAAAAGGCCATGCTCGTTGGACGCCTAGAATGTTAATGGTTGATTACAAACGCAACAGAGAGATCACCGCGGAGAAAAATAATTAACACAAATGGAAAAAATGTCTCTAGAAAAATATATTACGGTGAATAAAACCCGGATACATCACTTTGAACCATAGTAAAGTGTACAAGGTATGAAATAGTTGCCAAAGGGTTCGCCCCCGCCTGAAAATTTGGGTGCTTCTTTCGTCGGGAACATCGTGGCGACAATATTTTAGGATTTTGAAGTTCTTTTCATTGATTATTTACAGTGTTGGCACACAACCTCAGGCAAATATTATGCGAATATTATATTGAAAGTTCGCTAAGCGAAAAAATGGGAAAAGTTCAGCTGAAGCGCTTTGTTCCATCAGGTTTATACCTCAGCACAGAAGAGTCGTTTTGATAAAGCTGCCATCTGCAACGTTGGTTTCAGAATTCTTCAACAGCCTCCTTACTCTCTATATCTGGCCTCCAGTGATTATTTACTCAGTAAGCTAAAGGAACATTTACGGGTATCCATTTTTTTGACAACCACTATGTTATCGGTGTTGTAAACCAGTGACCAACAGGATAAGGTAAGGAATCTTTTCCAAAGGCATTGAAGAATTTCGTCATGAATCCACCGAATACATTAACCTTTTAGAAGGTTATGTTGAAAAATAAAGTTGTTTAAGCATCCTAGTTGTTTTTTTCTATGTTACAGACAATAAGTTTCTTACCGCAGTCACCAAAAAGCGGGAATCAAATTTTGACTGATTACAATACTCATGCATTATTTCCCTCCAGATTAAAAATCCTTCGAATATTGCGTAATCTATTAAATTTGGGTCTAGTACATGTTATATTAGGCTGGCCCCATTTTTGATGTAGATTTTGAAAATGTAAGAAAAAGGGAGCTGGTATTTGAAAAAATCAAATTTTATAGAACTCTATTATTCACAATTCAATTTTAATATTGAAACACCCCCTACATAATTAAAAATAATGAACAGCATTTTCTTATACGCTAATCTGTGTATAATAATTATATAATGCGAAAATAATCTGACTGTGGATAGATCATCTGTGATACTTCGTCATGAATTATCATTGCATTGTTAAATTTTTCGAAGAATGTTGACTATCTCGGAACTCATGCGAGATCTGTATTGGGTACGTTAAATAAATTCCATGTAAAAGTAGACGTAGAATTCAAAAATATAAAAATATATAGGATATTCTATTTAAAACAAAGAATTTAAGGTGTATTTCTAATTTTGAAAATGCTGTGTGATTCTGAATACCTTTATTCAATTTAACATCTGGAAACCTCGTTATATAATCTTTCGTTTCTATCTCAAATAGTTTTCCATGAACGTCTAACCGATGATCGTTGTGGCAAACCCTGTATACTTGATAGTTCAAAAGATTACACGAACCATCTGATGAAAATACTCTTCAAATTCAGGAACAGCATTGGTATCAAGAGAAAAGAACGGATACAACGACATTTAGAAGCCGGCTAAAATTATAAAAGAAAGTGCAACTATGACAAAACGGGGATGATCAAAGCAGAGTTTAGCAAAATCGATACGCTATAAGTTGGTAGCATAAAAGCCAATTAAATATTTGATTACAATTGAAAACCTTAATTGTAAATTAAGTTGTATACCAGAATTTTAATTGGTAAAAGTATTGTCACCTAGCAAGCTGATTGATTGATAAATTTAATTGAGATCAAATATCGAAATGCGTTTTATGCAATTAACCTTAAGGCAAAACAAAATTATTTTATTTAAAAAATACAATAGACATTTTTTCCTGTTGAACGTGTTAAAATTTAAATTTCAACTAAATCAAAATGTCTTTGAAGTGCAAATTGCAATAGATGCGCAAACTATCAAATATCATGTATTTTGCACACAGCCTTCATTTGACATACACTGAAGTATTTCAGCCTTTACGTTCATCATCTATTGTACCAACAGCTTGATCCCATTTCTGAGGTGGAGAATGTATTTACGGTTCATAGAAACTATCTAATAAACAAAGGATATCCAGAATCCTAAATTAACAAACCACACGGTTTATTCGTTATTTTTTCGATGCTCATATTTTATTTTGAGGCGAGAACTACCCCAAAGAAGAATTAAAATTCGCAAATACACCCTCTAACATAATACACTTTTTTGATAAAAAATGTATGTTATAAAGAAGACGAAAATAAAGTGTAAGTATTTTTGCGAATTCATTAAAAATTATTATAAACGGAGTTTTTGTCCTCTCATCTTTATAGGGGCGACGTCTGTATTTAATGAGTGAATTAGTAAATATTTTTATTTTTAGCATGCAATCTTATTCAGTGAGATTAAGAATGATGTTGTTATACTACATAATAAGGGTAAACTTAATAAATTATGCTATTGCAGATGTAGTAAGAGCAAACTACTGCCACATGTGATTAGTATTTTATAAAAAAATATTCACATGACAAAGACAATCATTACAGCGATCGTGGCAAATATAGATGAAACAAGTAATAGTGTTTAAAATACATACAATATAATGTTATGATAGACTATAAAATGTAAGTACTTAATTTAATAAAAATAAAAATAGAAATAATTTTATATTACTTAAATGGTATCTTATTTTATAATAAAAGTATTTCTTTTCATTATGTTGCGTTTATTTATATCACATCAATTATAATAATTTAATAAATGTTATGTAATGCCAGGATAGATATTAGAAGTATCTAATGACTTCCTTATATAAAGAACTTCTCTCCTATTAGAAAAATTATCCATAGCAGCGAAAAACTCAAATAGAGCTTGGTTATCATAGAAATCTTTGATGAATTGTTGATGTCGTTTAATTGGTAGTTGCAGATATTTTTGGTTCTATTTTGCCTTGAATTCTAGACAAAATTTATAAGAGACAAATTGTAATCAGACTAATTACTGTAGACATCACTATCGAATTGCAATAGTGTATGTTGTGGTAAAATACTTTCATATTTATCCTTTTTCGATTGAATTAGATTGCTATTGATATCCGAATCATTTAAATGCTATGCTATCAAGTTTGTACATAACGTATGTCCTGTAAACCAAAAACACGTTAATGAAAGCAGTGTTTCCATCACTTTAACATTCTAGCACAATCTCAAGCTCTACTACAATCTGTAGTTTAAAAAACATAACAATAAAGTTAGATCTCTCAACTGCCTAAAAATATAATTCAACAATTTTGAATATTTTTAAATTTGAAATCTTAAACTCACCAACTTAATGAATTATTAACTTACTCCCAAAGTATCACGTATGATATCCGATGTAAAGATTTTGAATATTCACACATATTGTTATTTTGTATTTAATATATTCTACTTCTTTAATAACCCTTGATCAACAGTTTAAGTCAGAAATATCACGTACCACATACTTGCTCTGATTATATACATAAATCACTAATACATATTCAAATAAAAGTGAAGTTAAAACCACCTAATATAAACTGCGCCGGCTTTGTATTATCTACAACTACATCAAAGACGATACCTGCAGTTCCAAGGGTAGTAATTAATAAAAATGCAGCTAACAAATATTATAGTAAAGGTGGGCTATAGAGCTGATTTAATTCCAAAGATTGAAATTTTAGTGAAGCCAAATCTCAATTTTAGATTTTAATTTCAGCTTTATAGAATAATGGAAAAAGTATAAAAGTTCGTAAAATATTAGTCTTAACTCAATTAATGTGACAGAAAATATTAACTTCACAATTATGTCAAATGCTTTCCTAACGTATGCACTCAGTTTATATGGACATCATCAAACCTATTTACTTACTTACAACGTAAATGATTATTTAATTTTATATTATAATTTCTTGTGGTAAAGCTTGTTAGATTTTGTGGGCGTTCCGCGCATAATTAACAAAATCTTCTTCTCTTAAATTTGCCGTCGTATGTTTTCAGAAACAGCGTGGTTGGCAAGGATAACAAAAATAATAAATAGGAGAGTATCTTGTCGGATAAAACGCGAGAGACGCGTTTTTCTACGCTCCGTGACGATTAGGAAACATATACTTAAATTAAAGTGACAGTTAAATGTAAATTTTCACATCTGGTGGATTTCAACGATATTTATAATTGGTATTATTCGCCGCGAGACCCCCGCGTGATGGGCAGTTAATCCACGCGTAGTTTGGGTTTGGAAAAGAATCGGTCGTGTGCGTGAATTCTTTGTTTGAAGTGTTCGGGTGTGTGTAGACACTCCGCATAGTGTAGTATGGCAGAATACCAAACCCGAGAAATGGAATAGCATATCTATTGAGATTGGCCTGCCTTTTTCCACCCCGGTTGCTGCTTTTCTGGACGTGTTACGTTCTTCTGCAGGCGCAGGAATCCGTAAATAAATCACGATTGACAACTCTGGTTCAGGACATTCAGAAAGCCCGGTAAAGTGACGAATAAAACTAAGGTACCTTTTTATAATATTGTTCTTTTGATTCCTTATTGTTGGCCTGTGAAAGGCGTAAACGAAATGTCAACGCCTCTCGGCGAGAATTCAATTTAAGTCAACGTCCCGGCTGCGAACCCTTGTAGAGGCCAGCTTAAACCTTCCCGTGTGAGAGGGGAGCCCATTAATACATACCTTCTTTCCAGATTTTGGACGCATACATGCGTTGACTGTACCTATTATATTTTAACCCTAATTTTAGGTTTAGTAGACTGATTAGTTCTTCCCGTACCTCTTGAATCTGGGTAAATTCAGAAAACGGAGAAGTTACCTGTAACCTTTTTTTGTAACCTGTTGGTTTGTGTGTATTCTAAATAAGCCATTTATTTAATAAGAGATATGTTGTATTACCTACCTAAACTTTTACTTTTGAACGTAGAATAAGTTAATTACTTTGTATTTCAGGGGATATGTCTTAATTAAGGTCCTTCCCCCTGGGACCACGATCTTAATTGATAGTAATATTTGGGGCCCTAATAAAAGGTAATCCCGGGACAAATTAACTAGAGGCCACGGAGCGGTTTGTATCTGTTCCGAGGAATAGTTCCATAGTTTGAGCGGCCTATTTGGAACAGTGGCGTCCCCCCTATATCTAGACTCCTTGTACGCGTTCCCTGCGTTTTCCTTTAGAGCGTGGACGGTGCTGGTGTAATTTAACCGGGACCCTCCCTACTTCGACGAGCTGGCGGGACATCACTACCGTTGTTGGGCGTAACGCCTAACTTGCTTGTGACAAGCTCTGAAGCTTTCTAGATAAATGGATCGAAAACGTTTGGTAAAAATTAAAATAGTTGCCGAGTCGATATATCTCCACCATATCAATTGCGTTTAGACTTACAAAGTTTTACGAGGTTTTGAAACTTTCTGCCTTAGAAAACATTGATGCAAAAACCGAGCAAGTTCACTTTTCGGTCAAATTTATATTTTGAAATGGGCAAAGTTATTTCGAACTTTTGGAGTTAAGAATCGAACAGACTTGACAAGCATACATGAAGTTATTAAAGAACTAATACTTTGGAGTAAGAATTAGGTAAGTTCTGGACGTACTCAAATGAAACATGTAATGCAGTAGAGTGTTGAGGATTTGGTTGATCACAAGGTTCTCTGCTTTTGCAATGCAGTATGGATGTAGTTGAATTTAGTCACCGTGTGCCAAATAACGCTATTTATTACGTTTATGATTAACAAAATATTGTTCCAGTAATGCTTTTCAGTGTGGGAGAGTATTATCAGATTTCTAAAAATGAATATGTCCAAGATATAATTGGATAAATAAATTAACTTGAAATGGCAATACTATTTTGTAAATGACAATCAAGAGTAGAAAAGAAGTGTTTATGAGCTTCAAAACTACAAAAAAAAGTATAAGGAGAATTCGATATCCAAAAAAGTGGCAGAAAAATATTGTGGGCGTTAAAATATTAAAAGGAAAAGAATACTACTAAAAATATGGTATTGAAAGGAATTAATGGAAAGCATTGTGCATATTCCGTAAACAAAAGTGACCGTTGAAGGAAGCAAAAATATCATTTACCAATTTAATGAACTAGCAGATAAAGAGAATCAAACGTTCATTTAGAGGATTTAATCGCCGTAGACGAAAAAACGAAAAATTCGAATAGCAAAGGAAGAAAAGACCATTTTTCAATATAAGGTGGGTGAAGTTATATGGCTATTTGAAAACCTGGATTTTTCTACCCAAAATTTTTTATTTTATCTTAAAAATTTACACAACAATTTATTAATACGGAATATATGAGTAAATAATTTCTCGCTTTAATATATTACTTTAAAATCAAAAACCAATGATCTATGGAAGTAAGTAAATTAATATTGTAGGTAACATTTTCAAGTGCATGTAGCTGCATCAAGCAGATCATATCGCGTAACAAATTTTGGTTCTTTCAGATATGTGCGGTAAGCGTGAAACTATGCTTAATAAAACACCAAGCCGTGCAATAAAATGTATAGATGTAGATATCTTAAGCTTCCCTAAAAGATTTTCTCTCAGAGGAAAAATCAACGAAATGATTATATGTCCAGGGTGAACTGTCTCAAAATTCACCAATTATATCTACAGAAATACAAAAAAAAACTTTTATGAAGTTACAAATAGGCAAAAAATACTACCCACTTGTTTTGTATGACTATTACTAGTGACATTTTAATATACAAGAGTGAGATGATAATTAGGCGGCCTTTAAATAGTCAGCGGTACTCCACTAATTATTAGTGTGAGATTTTAAAGTTGCATGTTTAGGTTGGTCACATTGAAAATCTGTTGTTGTTAGCAGCTTCGCAAAGTGAAAGTGTTTTTGTTTGTTTTTCTATGGATAATATTGAGAAACGTACCGTCATTAAGTTTCTGTATATGAAAGGTTTGAAAAATGCAATCATTCTTGAAGACATGCAGAATGTTTTAGGTAATTCTGCTCCTTTGTATACGATCATCAAAAGTTGGGTAGCTGAGTTCAAATTTGACCGCACAAGCGTCCAAAATTAACAGCGACCGAAGCGCTCTAGAAATGTCACTATACCACAAATGATCGCAAAAATCCACAACATGGTGATAAAAGATCGGAGATTAACATTGAGCGAAATTGACAGTACTATGGGTATTTCAAAAGAGCGAGTGTACAATATTGTAACACAAGAATTAGGCATGAAAAAGTTATCTGCAGGATAGGTGCCGCGTTTATTCGCATTTGAACAAAAATGAGTACGGGTTTACCTGTCGCAAGAATGTTCGGTGTGTTTTCAAAAGGATTCAGCTAATTTTGTGAGAAGGTTTATTACCACAGATGAAACATGGATTCATCACTATAACCCAGAGATGAAACTGCAATCTAAGTAGTGGGAGAAACCAGGTTGTCCGGCTCCAAAGGAAGCCACGACAACAAATTCTGCCGGAAAAGGTAATGGCGTCGGTTTTTTGGAATGCTAAGGAAATTCTAATGATCGATTATCTTCTAAAGAGGCAAACAATAAATGGCAAATAGTATGCTAATCTTTTGGGTATGTTGGACGGAAGCATTTGCGAAAAAAGCCCGGTTTAGTGCGTAAAAAGATCATTTCTTATAGAGATAGCGCCCACCCTCACACCGGTATCGCTTCAATAGCCAAGATTCACGAATTAAGATATGATTTACTTTCCCATCCATCGTATTAGCAAAACTTACCTCTATCTGACTTGAAAGACTTGAAGAAAATTTCTTTCGTAGTGGAATTAAAGTATTGGAATATCTTTGGAACAAACGTATTGAACGTTTAGGAGATTATGTTGGAAAATAAAAACATTTTTGTAACAGTAATATTTTTCTTTCATTCTTAGGTTGCCCAATTATTATCGCGCGTCTGTAAAATTCAATATGGGATTTTGATCGCCTAGATTAGACATTCACCAGATATGCAATCGTTTACAAAACAGCCTTGCTACTGAAGAAAATCTTGAAAACAAGAACGCAAGTGTAAAGAAATAATTTACGTATTCGAAAATCAGAAGTATTTTTGCTTCGTTTAAAAATTAAAATATGCAAAAATTTAGAATTAATAAAATCTACAAGTAAACAAATTTAAACATATAAGAAAGTAAAGTAAACGTCTAACAAAGGCGTGACCTTTAGAAAATTCGGGCATTAGGTAAAAGACGCAAAAATGTGCTTCTCTTCACAAAATGACGTACCCAGAAACTTCAGCGATTTAAAAACTATCAGAGGATTTATATATCTAGGTTTCATTCTTATTAGGAATAATCAGAATAAGACACATTTAAAGATTGATTTTGAAATTATCACAGGTGTTCTATACCGATGATTTCTAATAAGAATGAAGCCCAGATATACAGATCGTCCGACAGTTCTTGATTCAATAAAGTTGCAGTGTACCTAGTTAATGTAGATCGTTTTGTGAAGAGACGTATATTTTTGTGTCTTTTATACAGTGCTAAAATTTTTTGATTTCGCGTCTTTGTTAGAAGTTTTCTCTACTTTCTTGAATGCTTATATATACTAACTTCCAATTTTATTCATGAAGAGGGTCATTTTTGCTACCAACGAATGTCAGATTATTAAAAAATGAAGACATTTCCATCTCACTCATTTATTTAATAAAAGAAAAGACAAAAATTGGCATCTTCAGGTAGTGAAAAAGGAGAGTTAATAGCAGCTAAAGAACATTGAAAAAAACTAAAATCTTAACAGCTCAACAATTTTTAAACTAAATAATTAAACTCTTAATATATATTTGATTGATAAGTAAATATAAAAAATATTGTGGTTAGATGTTAACTATACAATTATACTGTAAGTAAACAAATGACACTTTTTATTTTATGGGTAATACTTCGTGAGGCAGAAATTCCTTTGGTTGTGTTGGCTTCAACTACTATGATTATTTCAGCATGCTTACTAAAATTTTGCCAAATATGGACTATTTTCACCGCCAATAGGGATATTTAACAGCTAAACATCATATTGACATAGACCTAAAATTTTAATTTTTTACCCGAGAAGGAAGCTTGGTTTTTAAATTTTTCTCCGCTGTAAAATTTAACGACCTGAATCGGGTTTGAACCCGCGTCCCTTGGGCATTGAGGCAAACTTGTCAACCACTACACCAATTGAATCTGCCAAATAAATAATTAGATGAAAATCGTACCAACGCTATGACGCCATTGCAATATGCGCAGCCCCTAGTTTATAATATGTGTTGAAATCGCTCTTTTGTGTTTTTTTATATTGTAAGAAGTGTCTACGCACAAATGAGGAAGGAAAGGAATAAAGATTATAAAATTACATTATGAAGAAAATATTTCAATAAAAGCACTAGGAAACAAATTTATTACACGCCTAAAGGGCATAAATCGAGAATATTAAAACAATAAATCTTTTTTTAATTATCTAATATACATAACTAAACATGACAAAATTACCCAAATTGAATAAAACGAAAATCTACATCATTTATGCATATATTATGTCAATATAAAAATCATTAAGAAACCACAATTCAACCAATACATTAGATATGAAATTAGACAACATTTTATACCTAGCAAACAAAGATAGAATTTTGATTTTACCGTAAATGCAATACCATTGGATATCATATTCAGACGTTATTACTTTCTCTTACGTATATGAAATATAGTAGTCATGTCTTCGGTCAAAATTTTCGATGTCCAGTTTTTAGCGGAAATACATATTTTCAGGGCCCCTGAATCCAAAAAACAGGTTTTTAGAAATTGGTCTGGGTGTATGCGCTTGTGCGTGCGTGCGCGCGCGCGCGTGCGTGCGTGTGTGCGTGCATGCTTGCGTGCGTGCGTGCATGCATGCGTGCATGCGTGCGTGCGTGCGTGCGCGCGTGTGTGCGTATGCGTGTACGTGTGTGTGTGTATATGTGAGCGTGTGTGTATTTGTGCGTGTGAGTGTGTGTGTGTGTACGTGTGTGTGTGTACGTGTGTGTGTGTGT
>JAHWXV010438528.1:0-11207 GCA_024586415.1 Phrixothrix hirtus
CAGCTCCCGCACAGCACGTCGAACAATTGATTATTTGAAGGAGAAAAACATCGAATTAATGTCTCATTGCCCCTATTCACCAGATTTATCGCCTAACGACCTTTTTTATGTTCCCGAATGTCAAATAAAAAATACATGGACAGTGATTTTCATCTCCTGAAGAGGCCGTTGAAACATTTGAAAACCACATTGTTGAGATACCAACTTCAGAGTGGAAAAAATGCTTCGAGAAGTGGTTTAAACGCATGCAAAAGTGTATAAAACTTAAAGGTGAATACTTTGAAAAACAATAAAACGGTTTGTTCCAAAAAAATTGTTTTCTTTCCTAGTTTTTGTAACTACTTAAAAGGCAACCCTCGTATATTTCGCAAATTTAAATATTAACAGATGTTTAAGCACAAAATGTAAACAACGGCCATTAGCGTCTCGTAATTCAGATTTTGAATTTAAACAAAGCTAAAGTGATGCTTTATTCATGCTTTGACATTACTTAGTTGCATTTACCTTGAAAGATGTCCTGCGCTCGAGCAGTATGGATTCAAGGATAACCGCCTCGTAGACTTAGAATATTTTATTAATACTGTAACTAATAGTTAAAATAAGTGTACCTAATTAAAATTTACGATTACTTTCTTTCCAATTTGTATTAATTCACGTCCACAATGTAAACATGAATTTAATTTAGATGGATGTATTACGTGTTAATAAAGTTTTAAATTAAGAGTTAGACTGTTAATTTTAAATTAAGTGAACCATTCTACAGACATTTCACCATGCCTATTAGAGCATTGCTGAATCTGAAGGAGTTCCACCGCCAGTAGGGATTTTTAACATACCAAACATCACATTAGTACAGGATTTACAGTTTTACTTCCTTATTCAAGAATAAGGCAAGTTTTTAAATTTTTCTCCGCTGAATAACTTACCGACCCTGATTGGGTTCGAACTCCGGTTGGCAAACCTATCCTCAGTCACCGTTACACCATTTTAATTTAAGCTGTACTTAATTAGTTACTACTTAAATGTCATAGAAACAATGGAATCATGCAATTTAAGGAGATGCGATGCAATGGACCGTTAGATTTCTTCGTTTATCTCGAAAACGGAGTACATTGTTAGGTCCCGCCAAACGTACCACGTTTTACAAATCAAGACCTAATGATTTTAATGTTTTGTTCAAAGTAACGGAGATGAAGCACTTCAATGCCTTACTTCTCTCTGCCATAGGCAATGCAAATCAACTAAAGTAAATTAACATGAATATTAAATTTCATCAATAATGAAAGTGTGTATCAAATTTTACATAATTTGGTCATTTCTTAATAGATATGAATATTATGATTATTTCCTCTACCCTTGGTAGAGTTAGCCAGGTAGGGGACCATTTTCGGAAAAATTTCCACAGGAAGACTTTTATATTTTGATGTGGGGAACTCGCACCCAAAATTTATAACAAATTTATAGCACCCTGTATTATTCGAATTCGATATGTGTATAAATAAACTTCTTATAAAATTCTTCAAACGCTTTGTATATTTGAATCTTGGCTTGACATTTTAATTAGAAAACGATCCCTTTTTTATTAAAATAATATAATAGATATTTATGTTATAAGGCTCGCGTCGTGAAAACTATTGAACGAGGCGTTAACCGAAGTCGATAACACGACAAGTGTGATAATGATTAATTACAATCTGTGTAACATACAAAATTTTATCTGCTAGCGTAACTGCTAATGTAAATTAGCATTAGCATTGAATAATTTGGAAATACTGTTTAATCTGGACATGCAAAGTGTTCTCGTTTCCTTAGCAACAAATCATTTATGCATAATAATATTTTTCATTACGTTATTAACAAATTGCATTACAGTACTTAGTGCTACAAAAAATGAATTCCGCAACTCAGTTTCATAATGTATGTCAATATGATACTCATAAAATTGTTATAAGCATATACAATACATTTTGAAGCGCTCAATCTTGTTAGGTTTTTAGTCTGTTGCAATTTTATAATTTGTCAGTTTCAAAAGTGCCTAAAAAATTATTTCAAAATGGCATTATTCTTTGTGTGGTATAATAAATTATGCTAATATATTTTTAGAAATGCTCATCAACTTAAAGGAGATGATTCGACATAAACCCTACTATTGCGGCATTTGTATTGCTTTAAATCCTTCAAAATACGTACTATTTAACAAATTAAAATAAATACATCTTCTTTACACTAACTAATACTTTAAGTGCAATGCAATGTTGTAACCACTTACTATAATGCTGGTTGTCGAGCTCAAGATAACATGACTACACATCATTTTATTGTAAGCAGATTCATACGTATGTTGTTGTCAATGAACAGATAAAATAGTTGATCAGACAGTGACAAAGCTTTCGACTTTTATAGGAAAATACCCACATTCTAAGCGGTTATTTCAATTTCCTACTCGAATTTAAGCATGCACATCAAACATAGATTGCTCCTTTAGACGAAAAAGCAGCATTTCTGTCATCTGAAGTTGTAAGCGTTCTGTTACAGATTCTAGCAGTATATAAGTAAATCACTGTAATAAACTTAAGGTATGTGAATGGAACAGTTATACAAAATAGTTCATCAAAATTCAACCATGGCGAACTTTTTATTTTCTTCAACTATTAAGGTGCCAGCTCTTATTTTGAAATCACCAGCTGGCGCTAGTTCAAAGAAACACGTATCCAAAATATTTGGGCAAAATTCAACCATGACGAACTTTTCCTCTTTTTCGAGAATTGGCTTTATCTCGGAAAGAATTGTGGCGCTAGCTCTTATTTTGATGGCGTCAGCTAACGCTAGCTCAAAATGCAAAACATTCGGCCAAGTTCAACCATGACGAACTGTTTCTTTAATTGTCGTTATCTCGGAAACCATTGTGGCGCTAGCCTGTAATTTGGTGACGATAGTTGGCACTAGCTCGATATAACTGGGTGCTAGAATTTCAATTATGTTAGATGCCATGGCCAAAAAAGCATTAACCTAGAGGCACCCAACTTTTATTGTTAATAATTTCACACTTATTGATGGCGCTATCTAACGCTAGCCGTAGTTGGTTTTGCGGTAGGGTTTCAGTATCAATACCAGTTGTGATGCCGCTAAATTAATAGATCTTTCTTTTAGTCCTTATCCGGCGTTACTTTGTGCACAAAGCTGCTTAAAGTGATAATCGACCGTTACCTATACTTTATTGTTAAACGTTTAGGAATATGTACCTTATATAAGGTGGGCGTTAACTGTGTAACGGATTTATGTCGTCGTAGCAAGGCGTAGTGAGGTGGGGCGGATTTCATTCGACGCGTTGTTTCGTGGGAATTTAGTAGCCCAATTTAGTACACAACGCACTTTCTGCGCTTATTACGAGAACCAACAATCGGCAACTATTGCGCGTCGGTAGTTTAATTTAAGACAAGTGAATTTGGCGCCAAATGAATCTGCCTTATGTAAATGGTTAAAAATGTGTGAAACAACTAGTTCAACGGTACGGATAATGAATAGCGGCAGACTAGTCTCGGTGAGGACGAAAGAAACAATTGACCGCGTGCGAGAATCGGTTGGAGTACATGTGACACAATCCACTCGCAAAAGAAGTCAAGCTTTAACAATCAAACGGTCTTCTTTACGAAAAACTTTGAAAAAAGACCTGCACGTGAAGACCTTTACAATTTAGAACGTTTAACAATTGAAACCAAACGCCCTCCCTCTCCGGTTTAATTTTGTAAACACAATGCTGAACCGCTTTGAAGACTATACCAACATTTTATTTAGCGACGAAGCCTACTTCCATCTTAAAGGTCACGTGAATAAACAAAATTGCCGTTTTTGGTCTGAGAATAATCCAAGGAATAAACGTCTAAAGCTGGTATGTGAGCGGCAATATTGGAAAATGGCATTGTGGGGCCCTGCTTCTTTGAAGACGCGAGAGGGAACACAACAACCGTAAAATCGGAAAATAATTGTCAAATGATTCGAGAATTTTTGATGCTAGCTTTACAGGATTTTAAACAATACGACGGGAACACTTGGTTCCAACAAGATGGAGCCACCTGTCATACCGCAAATATCTCCATAACCCTGTTGACGGCTCTGTTTCGAGTGAAACTTATTTCAAGATGAGGTGACATTAACTGGCCACCTCGAAGCCCTCATCTGACACCAATTGATTTCTTTTTATGGGGTTATCTTAAGTCAAGGGTGTATGCGAATAATCTTGGAAATCGAAATGAGTTTAAGGAGAACATTATTAGAGAAATCCACTTTATCCCACGGACAATGTGTGGAAGGGTGTTCGTAATGTAACCACCAGGATTCAAGAGTGTTAAAGAGCTGAGTGGAGATACTTGGTTAACATTATTTTTGCATCATAAAAAATCTCATGTTTTGTTCTTAGATTTGATAATAGATTTATATATCTTTACGTTGTATTTGGTTTTTAATTTAATTTTCAAACCGGTTACACAGTTAATGCCCACCTTGTATGTATAGTATAAACTTGCAATTCATATTCATGAATTTTTCAATTATAAATTAATTAATCAATTGCATTTGTCACTTTATGTTTTATGATCTTAATATGAAATATTTGTTATTTTGTAAATTCTTCAAGCTTTAATTGCACTTTTAGTGCAAATTTTGTAAATCATTGTGGGAGTAAAATATCTATTGATGCTTGTTTATTCTTTGATAAATATTTTGAAATTAATAATTGAAAACATATTTATGTGCTGCTAAAATAATTCCGCTTTGTCTATATTTCAATGTTCTTTGCATCGCCTTATTATACAACCAATTTCTTAAGAAACTGTCTGGACCCTTATTCAATTTTACTTCGTAATCATTTATATTAAATTATGCTATAAATTATTTAGTAAGGATTGACAGCGTTCGGCTTATTCATAATTTAACATAATTAATAATAGTCTTGTTCAATTTACACAATTTACAGGGTGTTCAAGTATATGAAACGTTTCAATTCATAGAGCCAAATTTTGATAATGTTAACTATTCACAGATTGTTACCAAACTTATACTATGTGTTAAATTTGTCAACTCCATCAATAAACGTCATCTATTTTAATTGTTATTTTTTCAATGCGTCCTTCATTTTACAGTATTAACTTGTGAATGTAGCGTTAGATTTCCACAAAGGCAAGATTGGCTCGGGTTTAAGTAGTTTTGCAATTTTTCATGAGCGAGTACTTTTCTCTACATTTATCAGCGCCCATTCTCTATTACTTAAAATTTTTTTAAAAATTATATGCGTCGGAACTATAGATATTTCTAGATCCATTTCCACGTTTGGTAACTACTAAGCTCAAACCAGAAGTCCTCTTTATTTGATAAGGAAAATTTCTTTTTCTATTTCTTAATTTTACCATTTATGCTCCCTTCGCCTACTAGACGCCATAATAAAACTTTTATTTTGATCCTTTCTCAGTTTAAGTGATAAACTGTTAGTTAGTGGCCTTTGTTCATCATATGCCAAAAACGCTATCATAAATATGTAATTTTCAGGACGAATACTTGCTCTGTCGCAAAATACGTGGTCACAAACTAAAAATGGAGTTTTAATTATGGGTTATAAACGAAAAATGAAATATATAAACATTTAGCAGTGAATGAACGGCATTTAAATGACAAATATTTAAATAAATAGAGAAATTCTGTGAATTAAATGGTTACACGATTTATAATAGCTACGAGTGAACACTTTCAGGTTAATATGTTCTGGATAGATGTCAGTAATGCGGTTTCCTAATGAATTATAAAAGCAGACTGTTTATAATGTGTGTCGTAACGTACTTGATTGTATCTTTCTAGTATAATCCCAGTCAACATATCAATGTATAATTGTGTATATGTAATGAATCGTTGCTGTCAGGATGTGTTCCCTCTCGATAGAAACAAAATCGTGTGAGGTAAATTTTGTCTGTGTTCGTAGACTACCGTTCGATATATGAGCGTATGATACAATATTAATTAAACAAATTTTCAGTTACCATCTAGAAATGTTTAAACCTCTCATTTACGTTAAAGCTAATTATTTCGGTAATTTAAACACATTGATTGTGTTAGGTAGTAATAAATACTTTACATTTAATTTACTTAGCAATTTCGTCCTTATTCTGTTAAATAATGTTAAGGTGCATTAAGCACCATTAAATAAAACATCAAATGATTTATTTGTACAATTTAACTAACAATACATAAAAAAGTAAACTCTGGCTTGAACGCCACCTTAATTTAGACACATTTTTCAAGTATAAAATCAGATTAACTCTGTTTTAAATAAATATAATAGATATAGTTAAAACATTTGCACAAAAGACAGTATAAAAGAAATCCTTGAAACAACAGAGCAGTTGCACCCAAATTATTTTGTAAAGTAATTACAATTGATATTGGAAATTATATATTTGTGAAAGAAAAAACATGTAGGAGACGTTCGTGCTTTATCATTGATAAAACGTTGGTAAATATACGTAAAGGTCAAAAACTCAGCCGAAATATAACGCAAATATGTGTTGCGGTAACAATTGATTGAAAAATTGTATTAAATAAATGATAGTTAAAGTACGTAAGAAGGCCAAAGCAATTAAGTAAATCATACATCAGCATATTGAAAACTAATTAGGGTGACAAATGAAATTGTGGAACATGTAGTGCATCACAGTAATTTTGAGGAGTTTTTGGAAAATTTACCTATTAACAGTTGTAATACACATATGTACGAAAGGTTTTCAAATTAAATTGGTTAAACCTTTTTTCAACAAAGCATAAAAATATTGAAATATAAATTACTTGCCATTATTAGTTTATCAGTAACTCAATCTGTTATCAAAACTGTATTATGAAAATGTTTTAGCTAAAAGTTAAGCGGTTTTAGAGAAGTCAATGATATATTTTCTAGCATCATTAGAATGTTTGAATCAATAAAAGAAAATGCACGATATATATGTATAATAAGTATGTACATATATAGAGATGATTCATTAGATGGAACACAAATTGATAAAATAAATACAGTTGATTAAATTGACGTTTTCGTCATTAAAATTGGCGAAACATACTTATTGCATTCTTTGAATTAAAACAAACACTTGTACTTGTATAAATTTTTATTGAAGGCACGCTTTAATTGCTTTCCGGCTATTATTCCCTTTTCAAAGATTCTATTTTTCCACACTAATTTTATACAAACTTTATCATTTAAACATACAATTGCAGTTAATTTATGAATACTCAACACTTGTAGTTAAATGTAAACTCTACAACACAATTTTATATAGCGTGTAATGTAAATGACGAATTAAATTGAAGGAGAAAGCTTCGTTGAAGAAAGGGTTGTAATGGTGAAACCGGAGGGGTGCCAGTTTACTGGAGTTTTAAATTATAATGCATGCACTATAAGTTCCATGTTGCGTTATAAAATACTACACCTGTACCTTGCCAAGCAAAAGCATAAGCTTTACAACAAAAATATTCAAAGCCATTTATGTTACAACGTTTAGGCATATTAATTGGTTAAATTATTAACACCTGGTGTTTAATTTATAACACATTTTAACATTTCTCACCAAATTTTGGCATCGCAGAGTAAGACAACATCGTAAATAACTAAAACTCTAAAACAATAAGTAACTAAATTTTATGGCACCTATAAACCACGTCTGTTTAATTTAATTATTACCCTTTTGATCTAATTGTGTTTCTACTTTATAACCACTTTAGAGAAATCCATATCATGCCATTTAACCAATATTACACATATTGGAGGGAATGCTTAATTGAGCGATAAAGAACAAAATCTTAAGTAAGACTTTCAATAAAAAGCAACAAAATAAAAGCACTAAGCGAGTATCTTTTGGGACCTCCACAAGCTTGCTGAAGTGCCCCATATTTTCTTGGCTTGCTCACAACAACGCTGTTTATAAAATGCGGAGATAAAAACTCCCACTCTTTCAGTTAAGTGTCAGATAATTCTTCTCAAGTGGCGAGATATTGCGGACGTTGTTTTAATTATTTCTGCAACCTGTCCCAGACATGCTCTATTGAATTCATGCCTAGAGTTTGTACAGGCCAACCGATTCGGAAGATACCATGACCTTGCAATGAAGCAGTAGCAATAGCATTGGGTGAGGACGAACAACATCATTCACTAAAATCATATCATGATCAAAATTTTTAAAAAATGATATCAAATTTGTTATAAAAAACTTGTTTCTATAGATATGAGCATTCATTATCCCATTAACTAATACAAAAAGGTCGGTGCGACCATTAAAAATAATACCACACCACATTGTGACACATCCACCACAGAAAATTACATGGTGAGTCATATTAAGTTACAAACAACGCTCACCACATTTGCAAAGCAAACCGTGATTTATCGGTGAATAGCCATCTGTTCTATTCTGCATTATTTCACGTTCTTGATTTCATCTTCAACGAAAACACGATGCTATATAAGGAGCAAATAACTAGCACGTTTTATAACTCCCAAATTATACGAATTTTACAAACATTAACTCCAGTTGCTCCCCGCAGCGCACTATCGATCTGCAAAGACATATGTGGGATTTCCCCTTGTGTTTAAACGCGTGTAATGTGTTTTTGCTAGTTTGAAACTTCTTTAACAGCCGCTCCTTTACTGTGCTATATTAAGGATGCTATCGGGCCCATTAAGTTGTAACGCCATATTTAAGTCATCTACACTTAAATGGTCTTAAAGGCATTATTTTCTCAACATTTTACACAGAAGCGTTAAAAAACTATAGAAAATAACATTACTTTTAGAAAATTTAGTTTTTAATGCCTCAAACATTTCTTACCTATTTTAGTATTTTTGTAAATAGGAACATTAAAAATAAATACCCGTAGAAAACTTTGACAGCTAACATGAAACGAATGCTACCTTTTAAACGCACCGTACAAAGCATACTTCTAAAACTGACCGTAACCCTTAAAAATCCGATTCTTCCCAATGGTCCATTTCAATTCTCCAATTGTCGTATCACGAATTCTATAGTACATCAAGTTATACGCAAAATATAATTACTTAACACGAGTTATATACACTTTTCATATTGTTTTTGCATTAAAATACATTTAACTGTGGCCATATCTACCGGTCCAAGTTATTGAAGTCATCGGTTTGAATTCAAGTTTTAACGCATACTTATATTATTTCTCCGCGTTTCGCACATATTTAGATCAGAATCAGTAAATTAGTATTTTTTCGTCTATTTATATATGTACTTATATTGGAGCGATAAATTCCAAATGAAACAAGACATCTGAATTCTGTTATTTGCAATTTGACTAGATATTTGACTCCTAGTACTTTCTTAAGGTTAAACCGTTTATGACGTCATTAACTTTGCTCCTATATCTATGATACATTTATCAATAACTATCACTGTTAGACACTTTCGGACATAATTTCGTTATGCTATTTAATACTAAAGTAATGTGTCAAATTAATCCAGTTTTGTAGCTTTGCGTGTATTTTGTACATATTTTTTCTGTACGAAGTTGCTGTAAAAATGTCTCACACTTTTGCAACCATTAATATTACTTAATCCCTAAAATATTTAATGAAATTATATAAACAGAGATGTCGATATAATTAAATTTTACACTGTGTAAATAAACCATGGAAGAAATGCAAACTAAATTCCGTGGACAAGTCAACTTTATTATTTAATTTCACATATTTTTTTGTATTTAATATAAATCTAGCTCCATTACTTTTCCAGTAATTACTTCATGGTCGTATTTTTTAAATAGAACTCCCCGTATGTTTTTCAATTTTTGGATTCTACTTGAAAAGAATTCCTAAAAATTTATCACTTGGGTGATTTAAAGTAGTTAAGTTGAGAGATATGAGCATTTAAAATTAGAAATTTGAGTAACCTTGGATAGCATTTCTGATCAAATAATTTACTTCTCAAATGATGTTAACGTCAATGACAGCCGATCTGTAAAATTTAAATTGTGACGTTTAATGTTTCTATTTTCACATAAACGATACGTTTATCTGTAAGAGAAATGATTATGATTGGATTATGATTGGATATGGTGATAGAATTTGTACACAACAAGACGTGCCTAGTTTATTTGAGAATAAATATTCACAGACACCAGATATAAAAATCAACGGTAAGCAAAATTGAGAAAAAGCTTGGAGAACTTGGTACCGTAGAAGATTTACCAAAAAAATGGGCAGTTGTTGAAAATGACATCAAATTAAACGTTTTTCTTTCTATGGAAGATAATCCGCTCAGCAGTATTCGTCAAATTGGTCGGGATCATGATATGCCCTTTACAACTGTACACAAAGTACTCATACATGAAAAGTGACATCCTTTGAAAATACACTTTGTAGAGGAATTAAGTGATAAAGATACCGATCGAAGAATAGAATTTTGCGAACAAATGATGCATATGTGTAATATTGATCCATCCTTGGCAAAAAATATAAGTTTTTCGGATTAATGCACTTTCATTTTAAAAGGCAACGTCAATGGGCAAAATTGTAGATACTGGGCTAAAGAAAATCCGAAATGGATGCGAGAAGATCATACTAAACCTCCACAGAAAGTTAATGTTTGGGCAGGGATTGTTAAAAAAAATCTTTGAACCATATTTAAACTTTCTAGTAGAAATTATTCAAGAAATGGTGACGAAAGTTTATGCTATCAAGAGGACGGTGTGCCTCCCAATTTTTCAGAAGATGTTCGGAGATATCTTGATCAACTCTTCCCAAAGGATTGATAGCGGTGGACACATTGAGTTGTTCCCGAAATCATCAGATCTCACCCCTTAAATTTTTTTTCTCTCGGGTCACTTAGAAGATGTGATTTATAAAGGAGATCGCAATAATATTAACGAATTACAACATAGTATTCAGTGGCGGCGCGTAGTTGTATGTCTTGGGGGTGCACAATCCGAAACAAACGTCTTTACACTACAGCGAATACAAAAACACTGAGAGCAAAACTTCAACGTGATCCCACTTAGCTTTACAACTTGGACTGCCGCGGGCCGCCCGGTAAAGGCGGCATAGCATTTCAATGAATGAGATATCGTAGGACATTGTGCAGTGAACGGGAAATTTAACTATCGCATCTGTTAAGTTATCCGTTATGGTATTATATATATAATATATAAGCGGG
>JAHWXV010438563.1:0-11511 GCA_024586415.1 Phrixothrix hirtus
AGTCATAGAAAAGAATGGTCAATACATTATTGATTAGTATATATTTTGTATATTAAATAAATTGTATTTTATACCAGTCAAAAAAACCGAACGAACTTATCTGCCAACCTGATACTATTTCTACAGGGCGTGGACGTATTACCTGGTTTAAAGATGCAGTGATGCGGGATATAATATGCCGGCACCTGCAGTTTATCATTGAAGACTGAGGACAGATACTCCTAAATGATGGCATGGTAAGTCTTGCGAATCTCGGCTAATTTAGCCAAGCGCCTTTCGGGCCAACGAATAAGAGTCTCCTAATTCCATCGGATCATTTTTAAAAGGAAGTCCGACCTTATAACGACCATCACAATTTCGAGTAACTGTGTTAACAAATATGATTTCACAAATCTCATCATTCGGTAATGAGGGTACATAATCATCATGTTTCAAATTCCGCATCTTTTCAACTAACAAATCAGATTGGGAGAAAGTACAATAAACTTGTTCGAAGGAATAATTCCGAATAGCGGGTGCCGACCCTACTAAGATGTATCCAAGAGCGTTTCAAGTGCACTAGGTGTTCTCGATGGGCCAGTTATTCGATGAAGGCCAACTATCCCAGCAAATACTGAAGCACCTAAGATGCCGTCTATTACTCCGGGCGAATAAAAATCAGGATCCCCATCTATTAGCAGGTCTGGTGAACAGTTAGTTATTTGATCTACAAGAACGGCTTTGGTAGAATATTTTATACTAGAATTAACCTTAGATTGGATGATGAAATGGCGCCACCAGTAAGTTACGGTTAAAATTGTCTGATGTAAAACATCATATCATAAGTTTGGACATCTGGCAACAACATAACCTTAAAATATTTATGATTTTTATGAGCATCATATATTTTTTTTCGTACGAAAATGTCAAGTTTTGAACCGAATAAGCGTCATTTGCGGCAACTTCTTTAATTTAAAGAAATCGGCAACCGAGGCGCATCGATTGCTCGTGGAAGCATTTAGTGAGGCTGCCTTAAGTGAGAGAAGTTGTCGTGAGTGGTTTTAAAAGTTTAAGAACAGCAGATTTGATGTCGAAGACAAAGAACGTAGCGGAAGGCCGGAAGTATATGAAGATGCAGAATTTGAAGCATTATTGGATTCGACGATATTGGGTCATATCCGCTTGAGGCATGATGACCATACTGCCCGTTTATTGTCAGACCAAATTACAAAGCAATAAATCTAGTTACATACATGTAAAATAAACAAGCAATCTCAGCTTACAAAACTACTACTACTAATACAAGCAATGTGCGCAGCAGTCCCAAATAAATTATTATAAAGCAAAGGAAACAAAATAAAGAACTAACCCTAAACTACACAATCTAACCGAATGGAAACTTATTAAACATATAAACATACATAAAAGCTTTAATATGTACAAATCACAACTAAGTTCAGGCTAGACCCTTAATCTATCAATTTTGATTTTCGATTTTTTGAATGGTTTTGGAGTACTCGGAAACTGTTTTCCTACCTCCGTCGGAATGTTTTCTTGATATGGTTGTTTTAGTTGCCGCCTTAGGTGGTTATCTTCTGGTTGCTTTGGTTTGCGGATTTACCAAACACCTCCAGGATATCTGGTAACCGCACTAGTACATTGGCGACACCTTCCTTGAAGGTGGTGGCGTCTTTAATGGCGTCGGCTATGATGTTGATAGCCTTTACGGCTTTACCACTATCAATGTTGAAGGGGGACGGGCTTGCAGCTTCTTGTTCCGCTGTAGGTGTGCCTCTTGTTGCACTGGAGTAGGATACGTCTGTCCTGGTTCTTGCAGTTGGTGTGGCTGCTTCTCTTTTTGGGTAGAACTTGCAGCCCTTGTAGTTTGCGGTGTGCGGTTCTGCGTAATTTGCACACTTCACGAGCTCTTCCCGCACTTTCACGCACTCGTGAGTGCTGTGGCCTTCGCCGCACTTCGGCGCGACTCGGCAGCGCATCTGTGTGTGGCCGAATTTTTGGCAGCGGTGGCATTGAATTGTGCCACGCCACTTTTTCCGGGGACTTTCGACTGATATTTTCAACCCCAGTATGTTCGTGAGGCTGTACACTTATTTTCCTGCTGCTGACCTGGACACCTCAACGTAGTTGAGGGGAATTGGGACTTTTTCAGCACCTTTCTTCATCCTTTTCACGCTGGTTACGGAAATGTTCTTGTGGATGAGATCTTCTCTTCTGCCCTCATCTGAAAAGGCCTCCGGTAGTCCACGGATTACTACACGGAGGGGCTTTTTCTCATTGAGAAGGTAGGTATGATAGGGCTTCTTCATCTCGTCGAGGAGCGCCGTTATTCCCTGGAAGTCACCTGGTGCTTCCGGTTTGACTTTGATGCCAAGGGTGGTGTTCCTGGCTTCGGTATATTTGAGGTTTTTCCTCGCCATCTCCTTGGCTAATTGGGGCCATTTGTCCTTTGACCTCAATACAATTGGCGGCATCTTGCTGATGCCTGCCGTTGACGGTGCAGGCTCTTTGTTTTCTGCCACTTCGGAGATGGCGTCATATCGATTTTGGACCTGCATCTTAGATGCTAGTTGGGAAGCTGCGAGTGGGTGGCACTATTGCATACTTCAGGCTACAATCAAGAAGAAGGTGCTAAAAGTTTTGTTATAACTTGGTACACCGTCAACCATGAGTTCATTGTTTGTTATTTTAGGGGGTGCAGTAATGTCATGGTTCATGGAAGGTCAACTTAAGGGTAAAATATTCAAATTGGGAGCAGTTATCTCTGTCCGTTTACTCCGAGTCCGTATTCTTGGCCTACTGTCTTCGGAGCTATCAGTCTCAAAGTTTAAGTTGGTGTTCATATTAGCCCTTGCCCGTCTGGCTTTGTAACGCCTAGGTGATGTTGAGTCCGATTTTTTGTTAGTATTGCCTTTGAGTTTCGAAACGTCACGCTTTAGTTCCTCTACCTCCTTTAAAATTTGTTGTAAGATAAGCCCATCATTTTCCAAAACACCTAGGTAAGTGTTGATTAACTTGATAGATTTGGATACCCGGATACGGTTCTCCTCTGTCCAAACATGTTTTTTCTGCCTCGTGCTATACTGCATAGTGTTATGATCAATTACCCTTATTAGTTCTGAGATTTTATTGATGGAGTAAAGCGCTCGCACGTCACTATCTGTGATGGAGGCGAGAGCTTCGCTGTCATCGCTAGTTTCCTTAGCACTTTCACTAGCTTGGATAACGGTTTCAAAGTCAGAGCCCGGAAAGATACTCACGATGTCGGGGTCCGATCACATTTTTCAACCTTTTCGGCCTGTTTCCAATTACTTCCGTTGGGGACCTCATAGTCTCGGTGGAGCGCTTAGCTACCTCGGCCTCGGAGATGGCATCCGCGTCGTCTTCACTTTTGCCGCTCATTTAAAAATGGGGCGGATTGGTCGATGGCTGAGCAATGGGGGCTCGCCACCTGGCGACCGATATCAGATGTTTTGCCAAGGATGAATTCCTATTTGACACGTGGCAAGTTTGCAAAATAATAAAAATAGGCCTTTTAAGCCTCAAATTAATTGTTGGGAATGATTCAAAAGCAAGGACATTGGGTTCCATATGAACTGAAACCAAGAGACGTTGTACGCCGATTTTTCACATGTGAATTGCTGCTTGCCAGGCATAAACGAAAGGGTTTTTTGCATCGTATAGTTACTGGTGATGAAAAATGAATCCGCTATGGTAATCCGAAGACGAGAAATCATGGGGACCACCTGGCCATGCTTCAACATCGACAGCCAAGCCGAATATTCATGGAAAAAAATTCATGTTGTGTTTTTGGTGGGACTAGCTTGGTGTCATGTATTATGAGTTGCTCAAACTGGAGCTCTCTACTGAAGACAATTGATGAGATTGAGCCGTCGTCCACACGTTGCGGCGCCGGTCAAAACCTACTTGGAAACACTCAATTGGCTGTATTCACCAGACATTGCTCCTTCTGCTTATTATCTGTTTCGATCGATGGCACATGACCTCTCCAAACAGCACTTCACATCATATGAAGATATCAAAAATTGGATCGGTTCGTGGATAGCCTCAAAAGGTGAAGCGTTCTTCCGACGCAGTATTCGTTTGCTGCCAGAAAGTGGCTAGCGATAGACAATACTTTGAATAAAACATTACGTACCATTCTTTCACAATAAATGCCCAGTTTTTTATTAGAAACGGCGGAGGTTTTGATGAACTACGACTGGCATACATAATATCAATCTTATCCAAACCAGACTGGATGGAACGTTGATTATTACTAGGCGATATGCAATAAGATGTTTCGACTTGCATTTTAAGCAACGTTTGATCTTATGCTGACTAGAAAAATAATTAATACACAAATTATGATCTTTTACTACTTTAAATTTTTGTTCATAAGAACTGTCTTTAAAAAATTCCCAATCTTTGTGTAAATGCACACCGTTCCGGCATGAATAACACTGTCCCGCTACTATACTAGTATTATTAGTAACAAAACTTTTAGGACCCTCTAAAACACTATTATTTATACCAGAAGAATGGCTACGCTGTTTCTCTTTGACGGGCTGTACATAATATTTTATTTTGTTTACACAAGTATTCCGATAGTTCCTCGTATGTAGGCAAATCTCTAGACGATCTAATTAATTCAAATGCGTTAATTGTATTTTGAGGCAATTTGGACATGGCGATTTTAAATTTTAAATAACTCAATGACTAAATGAACTGTATATAAATCCAAATTAACCATTTTACCATTTTTATCACCGAGATTGGAGTCCCAAAATATCTATCTTATAACATCCTTCTGAAAAGTTCCTGTTTATATATTGGTTATTCTGTCGTCGGTACGTGTGTACCGACCGCCCCTTATGGGTGGGGTGTGGATCTTTTCTTATATGAAGATTTAGTTTTGGAATATATCTATAAGCTCAGGAAGGCATTGCAAAATTTTTGCAATGCCTTCGGCGAAGGTGCCACACTCCCTGGTGGCGACCACTAGGAGGCGGCCAGCTCGCAGGCACTTTTCCGTCGTAAAAAAATGTTTCTGTGGTTCCTGTGGTTCTCTTGATTCTCTTGAGTCCTGGGGCTCCTCTCCCTTCACCGCAGAGGCATATGACCTGTCGCTGCATGGGCGTGTTTCTGCAGCTTGGGCTGCCGGTCTTGCTGGGAGTTTCGGACACCCCCCGTAGCTGGCAGTGTGCTCGTCACCACAGTTTGCACACTTTGGCGGTTTTTCACGGCTCTTCTCGCAGTCACCGGAGTGGTGGTCCTTGCCGCGTTTCACACATTTCGGTGCCACACTGCACTGTCTCTGAGTATGACCAAAAATCTGTTTATTGGCTCGTCTCGGTGATTCAATACTAATGTAAAGCCCTAAGATTGTCTTAAGGCTGTACATTTGTTTACCTTCTGGAGATTTCTTCAGCTCTACATAGTTTAGTGGCATCGGAATTTTTGCCGCTCCCCTGTGCATTCTTCGGACAGAAAGCACAGGGAGGCCTTGCCTTTTCAAGTCTGCCTCGATATCTGAATTCCTTAGCTCTGTAGGGAGGCCGAGAACGACCACCCTCAGAGGTTTTTCTTTATTTAGCAGAAAGGTATGGAATGGGAGGTGCCTGTCCTTGAGATATTTGGTTACCTTTCTGAAGTCTTCTTCTGTGTCCAGGTGTATTTTAATGCCCACCACTACGTTTTTGGCACTTCTGATGTTGATACTTAGGCTTTGGAAGTTGCACTGCACTTCCGGCCAATCTTCTTTCTTCCTCAGTACTACTGGCAGGATCGGTGCTGTTCTCTGTCTTGCAGGGGCTTCTTCGTTCTCGTTCACCTCCGCTATTGGCTCAAACCTGTCCGTAGTTGTTATCTTCGCGGCAGGCCCCTGGTTGGCTTGCCTGTTAAGTTTGCGCTTTTTTCCTTTTTGGGTAATGAACCCGTCGGACATGGTGTTGTCTGGGATTTCCATGGTTGGCTCTTCGTCTGATGAGTAGCTTCTTCGCGTCTTCTGCGGCGGCGACTTCCCATTTTTGAGTTTCAAACTGCTCGGTGATTAACTTGTTATCTCGATCGATCATTTCTGAAAGAACTATCTCCGCCTGGTCGAGGTTGGCGGAGAGTAGCTCCTTCAGGTTCGCAGAGATCTTCCTTAGGTCGGAATTCCTTAATAGTATGCATTCTTCCGTGGACTCACTTTTCCTAAAATCCTGCATGGATGGTTCTTTCTTCAGTTTTAAGTAGATGAGTCATTCTCTCAATACTAGAGTTCAGGCACTATCAAACACAAAAATTTGCACTATCTAGTACCACTAGTGTGCACCGCAGCAAGCTAAAGGGGCATAAGTTACAGTATCACTTGAGAAACAAAGAGCTTACAACAGATGCGTGTGTACCTGTTGCAAGCTCAGCGCACACTCTCTAACTGCTCTCCAAATTAAAAGGTAATACTTTCTATCTTAATCAGCTGCACCGGACGAATCTTCGGGTTGATAAGGAAAGGAAAGAGCTCGAAACTTGAAACTCTGGTTGTATTAAAAACTAACTTTAACATTTTATAATTTGAAGGTCAAAAACTAAAGCCGGTGCGGTGTAAACACACATTGTACGGGGGTGAATCAAATATAAACGGTAATTTTTAAAAATATATTTATTGAATATTATTATACACAAACACTTCTCAATGTAGTCTCCTGCGTTATCTACACACTTTTGCCACCGATTTGGCAGCTTGAATATTCCCTGTTCATAAAAATCGAGGCCATGTTGTCAACCTCGACTTTTTCATTGCTTTCAATACGTTTTCCTCCAAGTGATTCTTCCAGGGACACGAACAAAAAGTAGTCACAAGGAGGGTGTTCGAGAGTTTCCCAGCCTATTTCTTCCAATTTATCTCTTGTCAACAACGTGGTGTGAGGCCTAGCATTGTCATGTCTCTAATGGACGTACCTCGTCTTTTGTTTCGGTATGCGGCTTTTGCCGACTGTAGCAACTAGCAATAGTAAACCGCATTCACCGTTCGTTGATCGTAAAACTCCACATGAGTCAAAAAAAATTGTTGCAAACTTTTCGGGCTGAGAGACGACAGACGACAACCTTCGTCCTTCCTTAGTCGTTTTCGATTCGGGAGTGTAACGATGGACCCACGTCCCATCACATGTGACGATACGTCTCAAAAACTCATCGCCTTCTTGTTGAAATCGATTCAGAAGTCTCCTAGTGATCTCCGACCTGACTCGACTTAACTTGACGGAACCCATCGAGCACTCGCTTTTCTGAAGCGAAGTTGGTCTGTGATTGCGATAGCTGATACCAATTTCTGACGAGATTTCTTGAATAGTTAACTGACGATTACCTTCAATAAGCTCTCGAACGGCACTGATGTTGCCATCCGTAAGACTTGACTGTGTGCATCGACGGAGACTTTCATTTTCGACACGTTCTCGCCCACTCCTAAATTCTCTGACACAGTGTAGTGTCTCCAAACTGTGTCTGCGATTGAGTAACAATTTCAGAAGGTTAACGCCTTCATGGTAAAAAATTTTGTGACGATGCGTTGCGCGGATGTAGCTTTTGCTCGGTCATGGCTGTACTGACGACAGAACAGAGCGCTAACTAAGCTGTTGCCCCACTCCTAACAAACCAAACAACAATCGCTCACAGTTATACCTGGCCCGGACGTACTTGCCATTGTCACCAGTTTATATTTGATTCACCCTCGTATATCAAAATTTTGTAAAAATTATATTAAATTAAAAAGTAAACCGTCAAAAACCATCAAACATCTCGTTTGACAAAACTGACGCCTCGGTTAATAATTTTCACAATGCGTGTCATAATGATTATCATTACAATCCTCTTAACATATTGTTATATTTAAAAACAATAATTTAAGGGCAAAGAATTGGATAGAATTTTCAAAGAAGAAGGCGTACTCGATGAAGATTCGTTTTCAGAAGAAGAAACTACCGTTAACTTAACAAGTTCGCCTAAATATGGCGATGAAATCATTGGGCATTTACAAAGCAAGGAAGGTGAAGATTTAGGTGAGCTTGTAATTGTCAACAAAAATACTAACAAATTGCGAATTAAAACAAAGGAAGGATCAAGTGAGTTTATAAATTGATAATTTTACAAAAAATAACTTGTCTAATTTATATTTTACTATTTTAGTAATACCGATGTTTAAAAAGAAAAAATATGAATGCGAAATTTGCCAAAAAGAGTTTTTGCATTATGGACGCTACGAGGTTCACAAATCTTTACATAAGAATGTCAAATTTGGATGTAACCATTTGGAATGTCTAATACAAGCTGATACAAAAACTTCGATTGAAGATCACCAGAAAAAAACAGGCCATACTGGAATAAGCTTTTTTGAAAATATTAATAATTATGTAAGTTTGTTGTTGAATTCTTGACATTATACAGGATGGTTTTAAAATAGACCAACATACTTTAGCACTATTGTGGAAGCATAACCACATTCATTAATAACAAAATCACATAAAATAGAACGCTTTTTTAGAAAAAAATTGAAAATTACCAGGGTGATAGATTGAAATGGCAGTTTTACTAGTTATTTTTTTCTGAAAATTTTAGCAAAGTGATTGTAAACGGCAATGAAAATATTTTCAAGGTCGCTGCACTTCCGGTTATACTGGAAGTTGTTACCGGCTTCGTTATTTTAAATGAAATGTGTATTTTAGACCAACATACCTAAATTACGCCATTTTTGGAAAATGTCGGTTTTACATCACTACATTTAGAACTAACCAAAGCAATTGTTTTGAGGGCCTTGTTAGAGAAGTCTTTGAGCTTCGCATTGACACTTTTGTTTTTACTAAATTATTTACGAGATGCAAAAAATAATATTTTTGAATCGTCAAAACTCAATTTTTTCAAATAGAATGTCCCATATTTTTTCGTTTTCTAATAGAAAACGAAATTTCGCATAAAATAGTATTAACATTCCCTATACTTGTCTTCAACCGTTTTGCCATTATGAAGCCGTGCAACATACCATTCAAATAGAAGTAAAAATATAGCAAATGCCGATAGACCGACTTTACTCGGTGTTGTACGTCAGCAACGAAGCATTCTAACGATTTAGTAACAAATCAGCGTACTAGACGGTGACACTTGTATTTACGTTGCATTGAAGTGATGGATGAGTAGCAACCTATTTTGCGTTCTTTGAACGCGTTTATGATATTTGGCTGTTGAAATTGATGTAACAGGTAAGAGGATGGATTTCAATAATCAATATTTTTTTTTGCAAAACCAATTTTTTTATTTTTTAGACTGATTTTGTTTTGTTGCATATATGCGACATGCGCGTTGTGATATATTTTTTTAATTTGAACGTTTCTCTTTCAGGATCAAGATGAGTCGTAAATTGCATAATTTGACTACTCAGGAGCTGGAAAATATGCTAGGAGAATGGGAAGGTAGTGAAGATGGCCTTGACGCTTCCGACGATGTCGCCGGTCCGATATAAAACATCGAACTGAATGAGCATGAGGTACCACCTGACTTGGAAAATGAAGTTCAGTCTGCCAGCACTCTAGCAACTACATCCGCCAAAACTCAGATCATTAGTACTGCAATGGATCCAAGTCTGATCCACGCTTCACCTAGTACTAGTTCTGAATCAGCTCCAAGGACATCTAAACGTGTACCTAGGAAAACGAAAAGCCTGAACTTAAATGACGACCATCTACGGTTGCCTCCAGAGATACTTCGCCTGGATACTCCATTTGAGGTATTTTCGTATCTGTTTACTGAGGACATTGTAAGAGACCAGAAAGATGCTAATAAACCTGTAAATGTAACTATTAAAGAAATATGCCAATTGTATATTACATGTCAATGGTTTGTATGCCGAGAGTAAAACTGTATTGGTCTGAAAATGCTAGCTTTATGCCGGTACAAGACATTGCCGTCGAAACGATTCGAATTACTTAGGCAGTTATTACACTTCAACGACAATAGTAAAATGTTACCATATGACCATGTTGATTCTGATCGATTGTATAAAATCCAGTCACTAATAGAGGCACTCAACCACAACTTCAAAAAAGTTCCGTTTGAAGCGCATTTGTCTGTAGATGAACAAATGTGTTCAATAAAAGCTCGAAGTGTGGCCTTAACAAAAGGCAACCCCGGGACAAATTCACTAGAGGCCAGTGACTGTTTGTATCTGTTCCAAGGACAGTTCCATGCTTTGAGTGGCCGATCTGGAGCAGTGGCGCCCTCCTATATCTTGACTCATTTTACACATTTCCAGCGACTTGCATTAGAGCGCAGACGGTGCTGGTGTACTTCAACTGGAACCTACGCCTACTTCGAAGAACTACTGGCCATCAGTACCATTGTTGGGCGTAACGCCTAATGCGCCCGTGACATGGTGCATATTTATAAAAAATGGTATTAAAACTAGTAAAACTGCAACAGTTTGTGTTTTTTTTTGCAAAGGGAAAACACCTGGTGCGCGCTGATGTAATGCAGCAAATCGGAAATGCTGCAAGTGCATTTATAACCTTGCATATATATTTCATGTACAAGATAAATATTTTCGCCAAGTTGATGTTCTGTAATCTAAATTGATAATAATTGACTGTTGTATTTTCATTTCTTGTTTATTTTTGTAAAACTGTTGATTGGAAAGTAATAAATTCTTATTTTATTACATATTTACGAGATGTCTATAAACTATATAAACAAGAATATAACTAGAATAAATATTTTCGCGAAATAATAGCGGGCATTGCATCACAGACACACTGTGCGTCATGACCATTATCATACAGAAATGGTAAGCGATGCTCACGAGGTACCGTATGCGCTTTTAATAAAAAAAGCACTAATCAAGCGACATTCTAAGAAACATTTAAGAATAGGGCAGTTAGCGTAAAAAAATCTCAAAATTTTTAATAAAAATGCTTTCAGCACTCAGTGCGTGCAATCTGTATGCTTGTAGCAGCGAACGTGTTAATGACCTTTTATATAGTTTAGGTTATTTCTCAGAAATATTTCCGTAAATCGAGTAACCAGAAGTACCTTCACCGTTAATTCTAAATAAAATAACTATGAAGCTAAAAGTCCCAGTTGAATGAAAATTTATATTTGCGCTGAAAACTGCCTGTGAATACCAAATCAAGAATTTGGGCAAAATTTAATAACTGGAAGTTCCACTTCATTTCTGTCATTTTTAAATATTTTCGTTTTTCGCAATTTTCTTGGAATTGGCTGTAACGATTTTTTTTAAACTTATATTTCTTAGCTACCTAATTTAGTTTTATATTCACCAGGGAGTTTCTCTTAACGAATTTTTGAAAATCGAATAACCGAAAGTATTTGGAATATATGGAAAATGAAAAACCATATTTAAATTGTTAAAGTACTTATATAACACTGAAATCGCGATTATAAAAACCGATACAGTTTTTCGCGAGTTTCAATGTTATAATTTTATTATTAAGTTAAGTAGAAAGACAATTTAAAACACTTTAACAA
>JAHWXV010438595.1:0-13497 GCA_024586415.1 Phrixothrix hirtus
AAATTTAAAAACGATGTTCCAGTAGTTCTGATCAGAGTTCTGGATCTAAAACGACAAAAGCTACAACTTTTTGTTGTAAACTTTTTCCGTAAAGTCCATAGAAACAAGTTATATTAAGCAACGGTTTGACAAAGTCCTCAAAACATTGAAAATAGAAAGATCCAGGAATTCTGATCAGAGTTCTGGATCTAAAACGATGGGATCTACAACTTTTTGTTATAAATTTTTCTATAAAGTCCGTACAAAAAGTTATATTAAGCAAAAGTTTGACAAAGTCCGCAAAACATTGAAAATTGAAAGTTACAGGAATTCTTATCAGAGTTCTGGATCTAAAGCGTCGAGGTCTACACCTGTTTGTTATAAAATTTAATTCTGTCCGGAGTGCTGTATAGAGGTCAACCGAATATATACTCGTACCTGTTTTAGATGAAGTTTTTCAATTCAGTCAACAGATAGTAAGTTTCATTAACTTTTAAATTTTGCAAAAATTTGAGATTGTCCTAAAACATTGAAAAATTGATAGTACCACTAGTTCTGATCAGAGTTGTGGATCTAAAACAACAAGTGCTACAACTAGTTAGTATAAATTTTTTTATAAAGTCAATGACAAAAATTATTTTAAGCAAAGTTTGATAAAGTCCGCAAAAACTCTAAAGTTGAAAGTTCCAGTAGTTCTGATCTGAGTTCTGGATCTACAGCTTTTTGTTATAAAATTTTTCTATAAGATTGTCGATGTCGAAATTGTAGTCGAAACATACCTTTACGATGCCCCTGGGTACAAAAATCACGTTTTTAGAAATTGGTCGGCTTGTATGTGTGTGCGTGGGTTCGCACGTGCATGCGTGCCCGCGTGCTGGTGTACGTGCGCGCGTGCTGGTGTACGTGCGTGCGCGCATGCGTACGTGTGTTAATGTGTGTGATCATAACTACTGGATCTTTCAATTTTCAACATTTTGCAGACTTAATGAAACCTTCTCATAATATAATTTTTTTTCTGTTGAAATTACTGGAAAATTTTATAACAAAAGGTTGTGGATCTCGTCTTATAAATCAAAAACTGTGATTAGAACTACTGTAACTTTCAATGTTCACTCGTTTGCGAACTTTGTCAAACTTTTGTTTAATATAATTTTTTTCTGTGGACTTTATGGAAGAATTTCGTCATTTTGCATTCAGAATTCTGATCAGAACTACTGGATCTTTCTATTTTTCAATGTTTTAGGTCATCGTCAGATTTGTGCAAAATTTGAACTTAATGTAATTTTCTTTTTGTTGACTTTATAGAAAAACTTCATGTAAAACAATTATATATTCCATTGACTTTATCCAAAACTCCGACAAGAACTACTGAAACTTCCACTTTTCAATGTTTTGCAGACTTTGTCAAACTTTTGCTTAATATAACTTTTTTTCTATGGACGTTATGGAAACATTTTATAACAAAAAGTTGTAGGTGCCATTTTAGATCCAGAACTCTGATCAGAATTCCTGGTTTATTGATTGAACTCAAAATCCTTAAACCATTCAAGTAAATAAACTGTGTGATCCTTTAAAATGCAGTACTTCAGGGCGTTTTTCGTTCCTGTTAAATTCTGGAACAATACGGCCTGTAGCAAAAGTACTATTTTACTGTATTAAATTTTAATTTATGAAACGTAAATTGAATTCTACAGATTAAAACAACAATTCACAAGATTAAATCTACCACTCGTTAATGGGGTAAATCATAACATATTATTTCCGAAATAAATATTTGAATTTACGAATGAGTTGATTTACCAGCAAAGGCGGTAAGATCTCTATTATTTCTCGGACGAGATGTTCTACCTGCAAAGGCGGTATACGCGCTCTTGTTTCTTAGGTGAGATGTTCAACCTGCAAGGGCGCTAAACACTCTCTGAAATTGGATTTTACAACGCGTGCTCTTATATGAAATTGTTATCTGCAACCTCAAGGAGCTTCACTTGTTTAACTAACACATAACACAAATAATTAATATACAATCGGATGCGCAATTTAATTAGCTAGAAACAGTAATAATAATCATTAATGGGACCGCTTCCAAAGATAAAAGTTATGCATAATGTAGCGGTTAACAATACGAACTAATCCTTAACTAAATAAATTACATTTCAATTAAAATAAGGCAATTAAATCAATTTAGATAATGTAAAAATTATCGTTAACGGCTAAAACTAACTAACTAACGCACAGAGTTGAAACCCCTTGACCTACATAGGTAATGTTTTGTTGATTGAGGTCAAGAAACTTGAACTGTTAGATTAATAGTTTATACAAGAAACAACGATAATTAAATGAATAAATAAAGTAATAATTAAATAGAATGTATACAGGATGTTTTGAATTAAAGAACGATTCTAAGTAATTTAAATATATACAATTAATGTAGCTATGCCCTATTTTAGCATCGAGTTTGTAATTTAAAAATTTACTTAATTGGTTGTTCACAAAAGGCAAACTTGAGGCAGTGGCGTAAGTACATTAGAATTTTGACAGTGCAAGGTTACTTAATCGCAGGTTTTGGTAGGTGTTTGAACTAGTTGAGCGTTCTGTTTGAGTTACGTTTTCTCATATTAAGAGAATAAAAATTTGCCGATGAATAGGTGTGTGAAACGGACGTCGCAGTTTGGCGCCGCTGTTTCTGCACATAACTGAAAGTAAAATGAAGCTAAATTGTCATTTTAGTATTAATATTAGCTACTTGAGTGACATATTCACAAATTTAAATAAAACGGCAAATAGGACGAATAAAAAAATTTATTTAATTATACGCAGTGCGCCATTATACAATTAAAGTGGTAAAAAGAAGACAAAATTGTGCCACCAATGAAATTATTACGTTCTAATTGCTTTTTTTAATTTGAATGTCGTTGAGCGTAAGAAGAGAAATTAAATATATAAAACGTTATTTAATTGAAACTGAAATTTAAGAATCCAGTATCCTTGTATACGTCAAATATTGCAAAGTTTAATTAATTTTAAGGTAATTGAGGTATAACCTGAGGTGGCCGTTTATAGATATTTGTTTCATAATTTTAAATAGTATATTTGAACCTATGTAGTTAAGTTTAAGTACGATTTTAGTTGGTACCTAGCAAATTAAAGAAATCAATATATTAGTTTGTGTAGGCAACACAATGCCAAATTGATTCGATATTGTGTTAATTACATCACGCTGTGGTTATTATTCGACGAAATTTTGAACGCTACAAGATTTTAGCTACGATGCGTGTAATGGTCACATCGTCCTCTTTATTTAATTTTCAGGCGCTAGGATAGTACTTATCACATTCGATACTAAGTAATGAATGAACTCATCCATCTCCAGTTAGACCTTGTACTTATTCGTTCATCACAATTTTTAGGGAATACAAATCATATTCTTGTTTTGTGACAAATCATAAGGTTAAATTGCCAAGCGTATGAAGAGCCGGTCGCGTTTTGAACTAGTTTTATACTATTTTTGGCCAACAAAGTTGTCTTCGTCTACATAGATGGAGCGGGCGTGGTTTAGTAGTTTATCATTCGATGCGTTGTTTGTAAAGAACGTTTCGGCGACAATCTAGCTTAATCGCTGAATTTAGCTGCTTAAAGATTCTAACCTAAAATATATCCCTTCCCATTTCATTTTGAACCAGATGTGAGAATTAACTACAACTGAACCTACATTATAACATCCAAAAATAATTTTACCACGTTATACTTAAAGATGGTTTTTGTTTCAGATGTAACTGTAGAATTCATCCACGGCTTACCTCAAGTGACAGTACCTTTACCTAGTAGAAACGAAAAATGTAGATTTACCTTAAGACCGATCTCGAACACCGTTGGCGATTTCCTCGATATGTTGAGGAAAGAAGATAAGGGAATAGATAGAACCGTTATCCATTCTACAGACGGCACTAGAATAGCGTCTTCCAATACGATAGAAACACTTCTGCAGGAAGATTTTCAACTTCTTATTAATGATAATTCGTATACCGTTAAAGCGCCTGAGCAGGGAAGGGTTACTACCGAAGAAATTAAACAGTAAGTATTTCTTTTAGTACTCTTTTGTTTTAGATCATTTTTTGGCAAAAATAATTCGTGTTTTTGGTTTTGTCGACTTCGTTGTTTTTAATATACTATTCTGAGCAGACCGTTACATTGTTTTAGAAGCGATTTAGAACAACGATTCCCATGAATTACAGATACAGTATAAGTGCACGTCAGCAAATATACTCTACTAATAATGCTTCTAATTGCTAATTAAAACTCTAATCCGCTTTCTGCCCGATAAGGAAATGCTTATACATTTAATGTCATTACATTTCCTGTTACTCTGATAAAAAATGAGGACATCGGATTTTGCATGCTAATTATAAATCTTAGCCACTTCCTGACTGATAAGAAAATGCTTTCGCATGTTGATTATAATCTAATCTCAAAACATTCCCTGCTACTGTGCTAAGAAATGAGGGCATCGGCTTTCTCATGCCAATTATATATAGATCTGACTCATTTCCTGTCTGGACGATAAGAAAATGCTTTCGAATGCTAATTATAACTACTGTGTGATAAGAAATGAGGACATCAATAATTAATTGTCTTTACTACAAAAAGATGCACATATTATTAACGATAAGTTCGATTTTTTTCAATCTGCGCATGCGCCACCATGCCCCAAAATGGCCGACTCTACTAATTTATTGTCTTTCTGCGTCTCCTTGTCTTTCTCCTTTACCGAAAAAAGATGCGCATGTTGTATCCTTACATCATGATGATATTCACGCTGTCCGATTTTTCCAATCTTGCGCATGCGCCGCCACGCCCCAAAATGGCGACCCAGAAAATGGCCGGTCACGAAATGGCTCACTCCTCCCTCCCCTCACCCAAAATAGTCGCCGCCCACCCACAAAATGGATGACTCCTGACACAAAATGGCCGCCGCCCACCCACAAAATGGCCGTCTGCCCCCAATCCTCCCACAAAATGGACTCCGTACACAAGATGGCCACCTCTGACTCGCCCCACAAGATGGCCACTAAACTTCAAAAGTGAGGTTATGTAGCGTTTTGGTCTGAACCGACCGGCATACCATACCTACTGGTATAGAAGGTTAGATTCTTACAATTCAAAGTGAAGAAAAAGAGTGGACATGTATTATTAAAAGCCAAAGACTATTCAAAGAGAATTAAGTAGAAAAAAAAACCGTATAGTCTTTAGATAAGTCGATGACCTAAGAAGAGAAGGAAAGAAATGTAAACCCCCAACCTATACGAAAGAAAAAGACAAAAAACACCAAGATTTCTGTTATTTAACCTCTTTACTGCGCAATTCGTGGCATGATATTTGATAATGTAACGCTGCGTCAATGGCATATATAACCTCCGCTGGTAAAGAGAATACAGCGTTCTCAACTTACATTACGGACTACTCTGTAACCGCACCCTGTGCTGTAAACTATCCGCCAGTACGCGCGAGACCTCACAGCGTTAATCTCAGATTCGTATGAATTATTATTTAGAGCTCCCAATTTCAAAAGCAAAGTTGTATAGAAAATATGATACATTGTGACGAATTGTCGAATTCGAAAGCCCTAAGAACATACGTTGCACATTTAACTTGCACAAAATAGAAAACGCACTGTTACTGGTTGCTAAACATTTAATTTGCATTCTAATATAGAAATATAAATAAAGGTAAATTTCTTATATTTATTCGACATGAGATAGCTGTCGTGGCAACACTTGGATAGTAATTCAGGATTAGACAGCGATCTTCAGCATATCTTAAAATTGGTACGGGTTCGTAATAATTCAATCATAAATGATAAGAACTATACATAATTAATATTTAGTAAATATATATTATATCGATGAACGGTAAAAATAAATAAGTTTGATAGGTAAATAGTAAATGATTTATAAAAATCCTAAAAAATGAATATTAAAATTCAAAGTTTAAATTATTAAATTTTGATTTCCATACCAGGTGACGTAGCATTAACTAGTTATAGTAAATCCAGCCTAATTTGACTAGATTTCATCATCTGTCAAATTTATTTTGACAGATACGTAGTAGAATAGTTGGAAATTAACCATGCAGCGATAAACATCAATAGAACGTACGAAAATAGTTTAAATAATAATAAAAATTTCATTGATATGTTAACGGAACATCAAGTTTTATCAAAAAATACAATTCAGCGTTTAGTGGCTTGATTTGAACAAGAGGGAAGCAGATGTTAGATAGATCGCGACACGACTATATATAACGAAAATGGGTATTTTTTCGAATCTGAGCAGGGAATTTTGCACCAAGACTTGCACAGGAATATGTGACACACCAAAATAGACGACAGTACGGCTATGCCATGTTAAATTTTACTAAGAAATCCTTCATTTTGACAAAAATCACAATGGGCAACGAAGCCCATTTTGATCTGGAAAAATTCGTTTTTGGTGATTTAACAGAGATCGTTTCATTCTTAAAGAGTGACCGCATCGCGTGTGAATACTACCATATTTTTTCAAAACTGTAGTTAATGCAATGATTGTAATTGGGAGATTTTGAAATACTTTTGACTGTAGAATTAGAAAACGTGGTTCTACCAAAACGTGTTGCCTCATCTTCCATTCGGAGAAGATCGTAGGATTTAACGACACCAGACTGTTCATGAAATTACTTAAAGGGCAAGCGTATGTCCAATGATCCCCGAATAGTAAAGCCACTGAGGTAAATTAAAAAAATTTATGCGAAATGCAACAAAGTGTACTCAACTATGTCTCAATGAAACTAGTTGACATATGATAAATGTAATAATTTCCAAGAGCTGAATAATAAATTAATACAAAAATAAGTTGGTTAGATTCATTTACTCAAGAATTATTTACTTAAAATATCGGTTAGTTAATTCTGTGCCACCCGTTACTAAAGTCGCTTAGTAATTACACAGTTTGCAGCATCATCGATATATAATATAATGGCATGTGTAATGTTCCTTAAAAATTCGACGTAAACGGATTCTGGCCTTGGTTGATTTCCAGCAAAATTAAATATATATTGTAGTTAAATATGCTACCTGATATCCATTATCGAATGACGACTTATTAACGAAAGACTCCAACAATCCCCAACTACGAAACAAAAATGTAAAATAAATTAATTGCAATTTTAAGCGCCTCCCACATTAATAATAAATTCAAACTTAGTCACAATAAATATTTAGTAATTATCATGGAAAAATATAATTCAGAATATTTATTGAAATCCATAACTTCAATGGGAAACGACAATTATATCCAGTAATGAAAATAAAACGAAACCTAGTTTCCCAAAAATATTTATTATTGTATCCTACACATGTTTCGGTGTTTTATGTATAGACCATCATCAGGGAAAATTAAATAAAATTATTAATAAAATACTACATATTAATTTAATTAATTAATATGTAGTATTTTTATATTTTAACATCAATTTTATTTAATGTTCCCTGATGATGGTCTATACATAAAAGACCGAAACGTATGTAGGATATTTTTGGGAAACTAGGTTTCATTTTATTTACATTACTGGATATAATTTAGAATCTAAGCAAAATTTTATTAATCGTTAAATTATCGTTTAGCAACGCATGTTGATTGCAAGATTGATATAACGCAAGAGAAACCTTTCGACTTCACTGTATTTGGAGATTTATCTAATGCTTCGTTGCCAATTTTAATTTCTTAGCTTACAACAAAACCCATTTAATATAAAACACTAAGATAATGTAACGATATATTTACGACATGCTGGCTCATGCATTTTAAAAGAAATATCGTAGAAAAGTTGATTAAAAAAAAGATAAAAACTTCTCTAAAACTTCAGAAAGACATCTAAATACAAAATTGCCGTTTTATGTTTATATTTGCATATCAATTAAATTAAATCGCTTAAATAAAGTTCTACTACAGTTTAATAACGCAAATAAAAGTTAATTTTAGATCGTTTTTGAAAATTGACACTCAACGGTGGTGAATTTTATTATTCGTAATAATGGACAATTTTAGGCGTAGCTCAGTGGGCATCTTTGAACTATTTCGGTCTAGTTCCAAATGATCAAACTAACCGAAAAGTTTAATTAAACATTTAAGAACATGTAACATTTTATGTTATTAAACATGTAGTAACTGGAATTTAACAAATTTAGTTTTCCTAAATATTTCCGCGAGAATTTATCATAGTTGAACTTTTATACTGTATTAGATTTTTGCAATATGATGTGAAGATCCTTTATATTTATAGAAGTGTTATGAAAACAACATATTTTGTTACCTATTTGACTTGAAGATATAATTCGAAAATATGAATATAGAAATCTCTACCAATTTAAATATACAGGGTGTGTAACGGGCGGAAAGACGTTTTGCGACCCAAAAGGGTGCAACGGTGTTATTTCCTGAACTAGCAAGATTGCACCGATAGACAGTGGAGAAAGGGGGGTTCCGCGTTAGCTATTAAATCAAATAGAGCTAAGCTCAGGAACGTCTTACAGTTATCACAATGGAAAAAGTCGCAATCAAGGCCGCCACTTTGTTAAAAGACGTCAGGTTGTATGTTAGAGAAAAGTCGAGAACGAAGACTCCTTTGCCAAAACCTATAATTCGGAAAAACAATGGTATACTTACTACGCCACTGGGCTTATACTTCGATCAGGTCAAACTAGACTTACAAATTAAGATATTTTGCTTACTTAATTCTAGCAATTCCCTGAAAAAAAGAAAGGTTACTAATTATGAGGATTTTTAGAATTACGAAATAAAAGTCAGCACTTAATAAATCACTGTAATAATAAAAAGGTAAAATATACAGTTAAGTAAAATGCGCTGATAACAAAAAGAAAATAAAAAAAACAATTGGTTAACTATAACTAAATTAGGGGACCCCTGGGTTTCTAACGTTTATAATTGCATCTAAATTAGGCAATATAATCGGCCTTTAAATGATGACCTTATTTGACTAATCAATTACCCTTAATAAAACTCGGTATACTATCTACCAAAGTTATTTCAACTGTCTATTTTTAAAACTCGATCGAACTAATCATTCCAGCAGAGTATATGAAAAAGGGGGGTTGAGATTTTGAAACGAACTTTGAAGACTACGTTGCGGTAAAGTTAAGGTAGAGGGATGCCACTTACTTGATGTTTTAAAATGCTACAACTTCCCGAAGGAATTGGAAAACCCTGCTGCCCAGGGCTTCAATGTTATCGTACCTGTGTGTACGGCACCATCTAATCGTAAACCCTTGTATAGGAATCGAACGTGAACTAATGACACTGACCCAAATATAAACCGCCTTGGGCGAACATAGACCGAGTTTCCTATAATTCGGCCTCCTTTACATAACTTGAACGTGGATAACTCTTATTTAAATTTAACCTTGGCACGCATTAAACAAAGCGTCCTGCTTCCGCACCACTCTTGTCTGAACTGGCTGTCTTCGCGTCTCCCACAACAGCAGGGGAGTAAGCGGGGTTATTGGTACTATTTTTAGAACGGTTGAAGCTTGCTTACAAATTTGTTAACGTAATAATTTTGTAAAAAGGGATTTGTTTTAAATCATTATTTTACTTGGATTAGTTATAAGTTTAGATATGTAATTTTTATTGCCATTATTATTAAAATGTCGATATGTTCAAAACATAATCCTGTTTTTAAATACTTGTTCATATTAGTGTCAAAATTTCAGACGTGCTTACAGGTGTAAAAAAAATAATGACGTTCTTGTAACAAGTAATAGAAGACATCAATATAAACAAAACAGTTTTATACAGTAATAGTCCAAAACCTAACGGTTTTCCTGAAAAAAATTAGTAAAGGTCAAAACTTTGTCGCGGCAGAAGTCAACAACTAATGAATATTTTTATTCGAGAGTTGGCCATAATATAGTTCGTATTATACACAACAAAAAATTTACAACAATTTTGCGATAAAGTTAATGGTTAAACCGTAATTTAATAAAATTATTATTAGTAGTATAACAAAGCGGATTCCCGAGCGGAAGTGGATTTAAAGATGGCTGCCGGAGTGTCTGGGGGAGAACAGCGCTAGATGTAGCGCTAGGTGTAGGAATGGGGGGCGTAATCATAGTTGGGACCCAATTTATATATTATTATAAAAAGTGAACGCATACACCACCTATGAGTGTAGCGATGTAATTATGGGGTTTGAGGCTTTGCTAAATCATGAAAAGTGAACGCCTATGCCACCTATAGGTTTAGCAATGTAGTTATCGGGTTTTAGGCTTTGCTCAAAAAAAGTTAACGCATATGCCACCTATGAGTGTAGCGATGTAGTTCTGTTTTAAATATTTATTTAAATATTAGATTTTTGGCGCTAAAGTATTCAAATTTTAACTTAAGAAAAAAATCCCTAATTTCAAACTTAAGAATTTATCAGGTTAGAAATGAGGTCACGTATGTCCCGCTAAAATTCAAAAATAATTTAATAAAAAAGCCGGTGGATTTGTAAAAATTATTATCTAAATTTATTTTAAGTATTTAGTTAAATACTAGATTTATGGCGCTAAAATATTCAAACTTAAACTTAAGAATTTGTTAAACATGAGGTCACATATGTCCCCAGCTAAATTTCAGAAATAATTTAATAAAAAAGCCAGCGTACTCTTGTCAAAATTGTTATTTTAAATATGCATAATAATAATTGTATAAAAAGAAAATTATATATTTTTATTCATATATATAGAGTGGGGCGTGAAACTTCCTGTTTTAAAAATGAAATAAAACACATTACACGTTTCATTCAACTTCATTATTATCTTCCACCTACCACATAACAAATGAATTTACACAGTTTTAAACAATGCCTTTTAAATGGCGCCCTCCATTGTCAATACACTGATTCAGTCGATTTAGAAAGTTTTGAATGATCCTTTCAAGCATATCGACCGGGATATTGTCCATTTCGGCTCGGATGTTGTTCCGTAGGTCTTCCAGGGGTTTCGGATGATCTTTGTAAACTAGAGACTCGAGATAACCCCACAGAAAGTAATCAGGAGGGGCTAAATCAGGCGAACGCGCAGGCCAGTTTACGTCCCCTCGCAGGGAGATCAGTCGTTCGGGGAAGGTTGCTCTCAAAATACCCATGGAAACCCCGGATGTGTGGGCTGTGGCCCCATCTTGTTGAAACCACACGTTTTCCAGATCGTATTCTTGGAGAGCAGGTAAGAAGATTTGTTGTATCATTGTCACATAACGGTTTGAATTGATGGTAACAGCACAACCATTTTCTTAAAAAAAATATGGTCCAATGATCCCTAGTCTTGATATGGCGCACCATACCGTGACACGATCAGAATGAAGAGGCCTCTCATAAAGTTCTTTGGGATTTATTGCACTCCAATACCGCATGTTCTGTTTATTCACTCAGCCACTTACGTGAAAATGTGTGCCGTCAGAGAAGAACACAACTGCGTCATTCAGCAAGGTGTCAAGCAGCTGTTCACATGATGTTTGTCGGGTTGCAAAATCCCGCTCCGTCAGTTGTTGGACCCCAACCATTTTGTATGGGTGAAAATGGAGCTCACAGTAAAGAATTCGACAAAGAGAACGGAATGACATGCCAAGGGCAATTGCTTGTTTACGCGCAGAACGCTTGGGTGATGGACACAAGAACTCTCCACATTTTTAGGTGTACTAACAGTCTTCGGAGGCCGTTTCTTTTCTTTGCAGACACTCTTCATTTTTGTAAAGGTATCCACCCACATTAAAACACATTTCCGGTCAAGAACACGGCCTCGCCGAGGAATATCGAAGGGACGACGAAAGGCATGTTGCACTGCAATCACTGACCGACCGTTAGAGAAATACGCCTCCACGGCAAAAGCGCGCTGCTTCTTCGACCAAAGCATGTTTACAACTGAGACGGGCGGGGACACAATATCCCACTTCTCCCCTTCCATTACACCCCCCTCCGCAAGAACTACACTGGAACATGTTCAAAACAGGAAGTTTTCACGCCCCACCTTGTATGTATGTATTTACTTAAAGCACAGTATATTATTGCACTTTATGTAAAAAACATAAATACTTATATGAATATTTTTTAATTTTCCTTTTATACATTAAACAATGTATTATTATACATAATATGTATGTATGTATATTTAAATAATTTTTACATGTCCACCGGCTTTTTTATTAAATTGGTTTTGAATTTTAGCGGCGCATACGTGACGTCATTTTAACCTGATAAATTCTTAAGTTTGAAATTAGTAATTATTTTTGTTAGGGATTTTTTCTCCTAAGTTATTTTATGTTTTCTTTGAATATTCAATTTGAATATTTTAGCGCCATAAATCTAGTATTTAAATAAACATTTTAAACAACAAAACTATATCGCTACACTCATAAGTGGCATATGCGTTCACTTTTTATTTAGAAAAGCCTCAAACCCGATAACTACATTACTAAACCAATAGGTGGCGTATGCGTTCACTTTTTATGATTTAGCAAAGCCTCAAACCACGGCGTATGCGTTCAGTTTTTATAATAATATATATATTGGGGCCTCATTTCTACACCTAGGGCTACGCCCCACTCCAACATCTAGCTCTGTGCCCCCCAGACACTCTAGAAGCTTAAATCCACTTCTGGCAGGGAATCCGTTTTGTTATACTACTTGTATTACATATAATTGTAAATTCTACTAAACAAGAAACGTGGCAACATTTAAGGTTCAAGATACTACTCATTCATAAAGAGGTCAAATACTGCAACTACAATATTAATAGTTTAGGACGTCACAAATGGTCGTAAATAGTTTATTAGTACATCGACGTCTATTGTTAGGGATCTTTCAACTTTACAGAAAATATATTTGTATTTGCTTAGACAATTACGTTAAATTTGATGTGTTTTTTATTTTTGATAAAAAATATTGTGTACGTTAATTAATGCTTAAAGTCAACTCAAATTTACAATTCGTTGTTATTGATACTGGATCAATGTGTATTAAGTTATTGTTGAAATTTTTCGTATTCTGAGTTTGCTGTATTATTAAAGATAGTTAGTTTTTTAAAATAATACGCGATGATCAAGCTTTACTTGTAATACAATCTTTGTCCGTAACCGCGTGTTTATCGTTTAGCCAGCTTTTTAATAATTATGTATGTTATATTCGGAATTTTATCATTGTTTATTTATCACTATTGGCACCTTTTATATTTTCTATCAATTTTCATCTAGTATTTAAATAAATATTTTAAACAACAAAACTACATCGCTACACTCATAGATGGCATATGCGTTCACTTTTTATTTAGCAAAGCCTCAAACCCGATAACTACATTACTATACCCATAGGTGGCGTATGCGTTCACTTTTTATGATTTAGCAAATCCTCAAACCCCGGCGTATGCGTTCAATTTTTATAAGAATTTATATATATATATATATATATATATATATATATATATATATATATATA
>JAHWXV010438742.1:0-14357 GCA_024586415.1 Phrixothrix hirtus
TCAAAATCATAAATTATATATTTTTCAAGGGGCACGCTTTTTTTGGGCCTATCTAATACACTTTCATCAGTAAACTTACTTTGGTTTATAATTTTTGAATAAGGGAATTGTTTTGTATTGGCATAATTGATATAGATACTAGTAATCTAGACAACCAATAATACTAACTGCTACAAAATATTTAATATTTTCCTTGATAAAACAATAAGTTCTAATAAGAAGTATTTTAAAGCCTTTCTGATACAAAAGTGATCTAACATTTTTTCAGTCAATTGATTGCCAAAATTGGCATATGATTTTAAAAGGTTTTAAAAAAGATTTTATTACTATCTATAAAATAGCTACAAAACTCTTTCTTATAACATTTTAGATTTATAAGATAGTTTTAAAAAGGGCCGTAAAAGCCATTTTAAGGGTGGGCCTTTTGTGTTTTAAAGTTGTTTTAAGATAGTTTAGTAGCTGCATTTACGGCTTGCTATATTTATTATAAAAATTTATCATTGGATTTATAGCTACTTTAATCGCTTGTATAAAACCAAAAATGTTTCTTAGGATGTGAGAGAGGAATACTTACAAAACCTAGAGAAGACAATGTTGTCAGAAGAATCTGAATGGAAGTATGAAATTGGAAAATGTGGCATCGAATGTGCATGGAAGAGGTTGAAAGGCCTCGTGATAGAGCGTGCAACTAAAATATGTGGAGTGAGTACGATTGGAAAGTTGAAAAAGAACGCATGATGGAATGATGCCGTGAAAGATTCAGTAAAGGAGAAGAAAGAAATATATAAGAGAATGATTGAAGCCAAAGATTAGAAGAACAGAATGGAGCGACTGAAAGCATGTCGGATCAAAACGGAAGCCGTGAAGGAGAGTAAAGAGAGTTTGAGGAGGAAGGAGGAAGTAAGAATGCAAAATGATTTTGACGGTAATAAAAGATTATTTTGGTAACGGGTACGGAATGCAAAGAAGAAACCGAGTAAACGGAATACGGAATAGCGATAATGAAATGAAGTGGGATGAAAGTAAAGTGATATTGCGTTGGAGAGAATATTTTAAAGGGCTGTATGGCAGCAGGGATACTGGGATAAGTGTAAATATGGGAAATGCTGGAATAAATAAAATCAAAGTGAGCGATAAGAGTATAAGTGTGGAAGAAGTAAAAAACGTTATAAAAAGGCTTAAAAATGGGAAAGGTGCTGGAGTTGATGAAGTTACGAACGAAATGTTAAAGTATAGCGGTATACGACTAGGCGAATGGTTGTGCAAACCATTTAATGCTTGTGTTCAATTAACAAGAGTGCCAGAGGACTGGAAGAGTGCTATGATCTTGCCTCTGTACAAAGGCAAAGGTGGTTGATATGAATGCAAGAACTATAGAGCTATAAGTTTATTAAGTGTAGCTGGGAAGGTGTTTGGTAGAATGATAATTGATAGAGTTCGCATAAATACTGAAAGGAAGATATGAGATGTACAGAGTGGGTTCATGCCTAGATGAGGGTGCGTAGATCAAATGTTTAGTCTGCAGCAAATGGCCAAGAAGTGTTTGCATGTTAACGAGAAAATGTATTGTACATTTGTGAATTTAGAGAAAGCGTATGTTTTTGTGAGTAGATGCAGGTTATGGGCAACTCTGACGGAGTATGGTGTAAAGAAAGAACTACTGAATGCAATAAAAGCAATGTATGATGGAAGCAGAACTTGCGTGAGAGTGAACGGTACAGCTAGTGAGTACATTGAAATTGAGCAAGGCGTGAGACAAGGATGTGTGGTGTCTCCTTGGTTGTTTAATATATTTATGGATAAATGCGAGAGAAGTGCATGTAAGGGCTTAAGTGGTACCAAAGATGTAAAAGTGTTGATGTATGCATATGATGCAGTACTAGTAGCTAAAGGTATGGGCCAAATGCGACGAATGTTGAATAAATTTGTAGAAGTGAGTGAAAGAATGGCTCTGAAAATCAGTAGTGGCAAAACAAAGGTAATAGTTTTCAATAGGAAAGGTGAAAACGAAATTTGTCAGCTGAAGTTGGGTAGCGAGATAATTGAACAAGTAGATAAGTTTGCTTACCTCGGCAGAATGTTTGAAAATTATGGGCGAATAGATAGCGAGATTGAAAACAGACTGATTTCAGGCAGGAGAATAATTGGTAGCATGTGGTAAGTAACCAAGAATGAGCAGTTAAGTATGGAAGCAAAGAAGGCTCTGTACAATAGTGTATTTCTTTCAACTGTTTTATATGGTAGTGAGACTTGGGCATGTCAGAAGAAGCATATGAGTAAATTAAACGCCTTAGGTATGAGTTATCTAAGAGCTGCATGTTGCAAAACGAGACGTGACAGTGTAAGGAATGAATGGGTGATGGATACGTGCGCCCTGAAGGAGACGCTGCCTGAACTGTACAAAAGAAATGCGTTAAGATTGTTTGGACATGTGGAACGACTGAGTAATGAACGCTTAACAAAGAGAATATATGAGACAGTTATGAATGGAGAACTAGGTAGGGGTAGTCTGTTAAAGAGGTGGTTGAATATGATTGAAGAAATTGTAAAAGAAAAGAGAGTAAAGAGTGCAAAGAATAGGAGAGCTTACCAAAAATGTTGTATGAATTTAATGAAAGCAAAAGAAGTATATAATAACAGAAAGGAATGGATAAAAGTAGTGAATGGGTGATGGTAGTGATAGTAGGATTGGTAGGTAATAGTGGGCTAGTGTGGATAATGTAGAGTGCTGGGAGTTGTGGTGAAAAGCGGTGGTAGTTAGAGGGGTTGGTGTAGGGGTGCATGCTGTGGTTGTGAAGGTGGAGGCTTTATTGGGTTTTGCCTATCCCAGTAAGGGAATCACATGATAGGTCGTAGTAGTTGTTGTTGTTGTAATTAACTCTTATCCTAATATACAGGTATACCGGATCAACATTTTAACAGTCTTTCTTTCTAGGCACAATTGAGTCGCCTTTACGTTAGCACCTCTCGGTTAGCCACTTCCGCCTTTAACTAGCTTTACACACGTTTTGAATCGCCTTCTAATGTAGCTAATTATTTCGCCTACTGCGTGTCTGGATTATTTTTGCACTTATTATGTCCTTTCTTTGCGAATACGGCAACCAATTAGTTACATTTTTAAAGTCCGATTTAGTTGTCAAGGTGTTGTTGGTAATCCACCCCTTATAGATATAACAGTAATGCTGAAAAATTAATAACGTTTATCGTTAACAGTTAAACTATACGGGAATAATACAAGTTTATTTATCGCGCACGCACTCACGTAGGTACACGCAGAACCATAGGCACACACGCAAGAACAAGCACACACACAAGAACAAGCATACACACACAAGAATACGCACACGCATAAACGCACGTGTACACATACACACACACACGCACACGAACACGCACACACACACACACGCACACACACACACACCCATACCGGCAGCCGGACATACTTGCATGCGCATACACACAATCCCCCATGCACCCGCTCTCATACACACCCACATCCCCATCCCCATCTGCCATCGTACACGTCCACCCGCACGCGCACACCCACTGATGCACGAACGTATGCACGCACCTACGCACGCATCCAAGTACACACGCACCCATGCTGGCATATGCATGAACGATCGCAAGCGTGCAAGTTATCAAACACGCATGCTCTCACGTATAACAGCACACACCCACACTTGCGCGCACGAGCATGTTCACATACACATCCACATACACACGTACACGCACATACACACATCATCTGCTCGTATTCTTCTCAAAATATTAAAATAAGATTAGTTGTATGGAAGATTAAGTATTCTAATTGTCACAGGCTAAACTGACAATAACGCATGCGGCAGAAATCACGATTGTGGAACCACGACCGGCAAGGCTACAGTGGAGCGAGATATGGTTCGTCGATACTTATGAGGCTAAACACCTTAAAATCAAGACAAAGTCAGTAAAAGGTTGGCGCCACTGATCCCAAGTCAAAACTGCAATCAGGCTATGTTTGCGAAACACCCTGTATATCACGATGTTAGTAAACTACATTAAGAGTGGAGGCAGACACTCTAATGGTGCTGCATACACGGGATTAAAACTGAAAAGATATATTCTAGCGCTAAAGGTGCTCACTTACTTAGGATCTCTCTGTGTATAAAAATCAATGCATAATGCTAACGAAAGCTTTAAATATTATTTACTTTACTTGTAAACACTTAGGGTGTAGTTTGCCTTAAATGTAATAGCTAAGGGAAGGCTTTCAGAACTGACCATTCTGTATGTTATTAATTTATCTAACTGAACTTTAGATCTTTAGGAAAGTGTTATATACTTCTATAAATAAATGCTTTATGACTTTCGTTTCTGAAAATTATTAAATTTCTATCTACAAGTGAGGTTTTAGGCTAGTGAAATAATAATAAATATTGAGCATGAGAACACCTTTAAATAATTAAGTTTGCACGAAAACACACATATATACACAAATTGAATAATTATTCAAGACATTCAGTAGTACTTAAATTCTAAGAACAAAGAATATTGGCTAGCGGAGTATAGGCTTGGAATCGTATATTTACAAAATTCACCTTCTTATTACAACTGGGAGGGATCGATTGACGATGACAAATAATAAACGAACCTTAGATTTCGCTAACGACACTTGCAATATTTGAAAGGAACCGTAATTTATGTGGTTACCCAAATTAATACGATAATAGTAATTATAAAACTAATGGATTAAAGTACAATAGTAAATTTGATATAACTAATTACAAACGTAAAATTTTTCAATGGATTAATTTTAATTCAACGCTACTACATGTATTTCAAGTTTGTAATTCATTTATTTCCTTGATGTTTGTATACAACGGATGACAGCGCCCTTTATCTGACATTACGTTATATTAAAACAAACAAAACTGGGTTGTGCGGTGATGGCACAAATGTCTGTAGTTGCGTGCAGGCGTAACATAAACCTTCTTTACCAGGTGAGGAGTAAGCAAAGAAAGAAAGAAACAATAAGACACTTACAGGTGTAAAAAGCGTTCTTGACTCGGAAAGCAATCCCAGTCCTTAATTGCTAGGGTTGATAACCCCCATGGGTAGGATGATACTTAAAAGAAGTTGACCGTTTTCATATTAAATTGATTATCCCAAAATAACTTGGATTTTTTGCCTAAATGCCTAAATCCAGGCAGGTACTTTACAACTTTAATAAAGGCAATTATTATTTTCCTAAAATAAATAGAACACTTTCGAACAAGAACTGATCACTTTCCATACCGCCAAACTTAAGTGTGTCTGTATGATAATTATTCTCTCGCCTCATAACTTTTTCTTAAGAGGTCGCTCTTAATATCCCCGCTGAGATCATAACCCACCGTCAGTAAGGCGCCCAGCAAATTTTCTTACACTCGTTGAGTTGTAACCCAGTTAATTATTTCTTAAGCTTTAAATGGTATCATGTTTAATAATTCCTTGTATGCTTAACTTTATACTTGTATGAAACGAACTGTGACCTTGTTTGTTATTAACGCACGGTTTTAAGTGCTTTGCACCAATTTTGTGGAATGTCTGACATATTATCTGTTATTCGATAGCTTGAGATAACGTTTATTAACGAAGTTTTAACCAAAATTACTAGGTAATATTTCAAAAGCAAAATGCGAGGTGCATTCAAATAGACTTTTAATTTAACTTTATCTTTCTTTTATAAGATGGATTTCTAAATTATTTTAATGAATCCTTGTTCGTTTAAAATTATATTAATCATTACTGTGCATGATACTAAATACAGCTTAATTTTCCCGATGTTATTAAACAAACAGCAAGACTTGACATAATTATTACAAGTTGAAGTATCACATTTCCTTTAAATGTTAGATATCTATAATTATATAAAGAATAATGCTCACAAGAGCTTTAAGAATTGCTATTTAAACTGACAGAATCTATATGTTTTAAATACAAGTATTTTACAAATCAATGTCGAAGTTTCCTCCTATGAACGGAGCGAATTTTGAAAAACTCCGTACAAGTGAAAAGCCATAAAACTACCATTAAAAGTAGAAACAAATGTACAGTTTCAGATCTTCTATCTACAAAACTTTGTATAACCTAACAAAGAAGATAAGCTTATAAAAGCTTGTAATTTCATTCAACTTATCGCAGCCCGTCGTCTATCACAGGTTTCGCTACTTGCGGTTCATATGTACGAGGTTGCCGAACACGTTGAATGAAAATACAAGTTCGTTTTAAGTACATCAAGTGCGGATGAATTACGATTTATGTTGGCAGAACCATCTACAGATTATAAATTGAAATTTTTTACAATTAGAAATTGACATTTTCTCCTACGAAGAGTGCGAAATTTGAAAAATTCTACACAAGTAGAAAGTCATAATGGTACATTAAATTTGCAAATCAATAAACATCTATATGTATTCTTATCACAAAATGTGATATATCCTGACAAAATAGTTAAACAGAGCTTGTAAGTTCATTCAACGTATCATAGCCACTCTTATACCACTGGCTTTGCCTTTAGGGCTCATAAATACGAGCTTGCTTTTATATTTCTTACAGAATTTATTGCTACTTTTAGTGAATGTTTTATGACTTCACATGTGCAAGATCTTTCAAAGGAGAAAACTTAGATCTCCATATGTTTAATACTGTTATTAAAACCTTTATAGCGGCATGAAAGAGGCCTTGCGCCGCTGAGGTTGTCAAAGATGTTGATTTTCCCCTGAACTAGCTAGTTTTCTTAGGCCACCACAGTGGAAATGGGGAGTTCCTACGTCTATAATGAAATTAACTTAGCCAAAAATTCAGTAATGTTTCACAAACGTCTAGAATCGGGGAAAAGTCATGATTTATGGGCACCACTTCACCTTAATTGTTTCTATATATACAGGGTGTTCCCAAATCAATGACAGACGTTGCAGGAATTCTAGACGCGCTTACAACTTATAGTGGGTCTACCAGTCTAAATCTAAATACATCCGCACGCACTATGGACTTAGAAAGGAACTTAAATTTTCATTCTACGTGTCCAGCAATCTGGTACTGGTGAGCCAAAAAGGGGGAAACCGAAGGTATACGAATGGCTGCAACACGTTGAATAAAAGTAAAAACTTTTGTATGTTTAACTGCTTTGTTAGCTTAGTCAACATTTTGTGATGAGGATATCTGCAACTGTTCATTTATTTCTACGTTTAATGGTAGTTTCATGGCTTTAACTTGTGGAGAGATTTTCAAAACTCGCACCGTTCATAGGAATGCACTTCAATTTTCATACAAACTTTAAAAATATTCCTGAAATTGTAAAAAAAGGAATTTTAGAAAAACACTATTACAGTTCATTTCCCGTATTATTTACCGTTGAGATTGCAATTAGATAATAAAAATGTTGAATAACTAGGGTTTAGTTAGTCTACACCGCAGTTTTTGTTTTCGGGTTGCTATTAATTAGTATTTGCCAAAATAATTCCCTCACAATGTAAAATTTTCAAAAAATTTAGGAGAATGGGAAGATGTAGAATGTGGCGATGTTGTAATTATATAAACTAAATATTGTAAATGGGTTTGAAGTAATTAGCAAGAATAAATGTTGACCCTTAGTATTTTCATTTCTAATTCAAAATAGCTACTGTTGACTATCTTAATGCAATTGATTTACTGATTTAATAAAATTTCTTTTCAATAAATTGCAAATGAAGAAAATTAGCAATGTTAGCATTTTCTTAGCTAACTTAAGTTTTCAAGCCCACGTACATTTAATAATTTACAGCTCACTTAATCAAACTACATCATTTGTCTTAGTTCGATTCGCCCCTATCATATAATAAACAGTAACTAGATATCAATGTCAAATTATTCAGATATTGCCATTTAGTTGTGTGATATTGAAGTAAAGTTAATTTAAATACGTGAAAATTTGTAGGTAACTTATAAGACCCGCAAATATTTAAAATAAGTGATGCAAGATGGAAATAATTTGTAGAAGCTTCCAAATTGCTTAATTATTAATAGTAATTAAATCGATGGACTTTAACAAAATAAAGTAATTGAAATTATATGACTTTTAAGTCAAACAACCAGAAAATACCTTATAAACGTAAAATAGCTTGAAAACTTACAGAGAAGGTAAAGGTTTAAACTAATATCTAAAATTAAAACTTCTCATCAAAATTTTGATATCAATTAAAACATAAGTGTATTTACTTTATTATAGAATAAATCAAATAAATAAAATAATAGTTTTAAATACGCCGAATTTATTAAGGTGGTTTATTAAACATTCAAACTAATAATGTGAAATAGTAATTTCAGTAACAAGGTATCAAGTTTCGGATATCAAGTGCGATCAAGAATTAATTGTTCGATTTTCAGAAATTTCCAGTAACAAAACTCTCTGCCTCAACATAATATCTTTGGTTTCGTCTCTTTTATTTATTGTTATACAATTTTAAATATCTAGGAAAATAATGTAATATTACTCCTATTGACCTCACGTGCCCAAGAAGCGTAATATAATACTTGAAAAAGAATAATTGTATTAGAAATACTGTTTTCCATCTAAGAGAAGTCGTTCAAAAACTTCTTAGCATTTTAGAAACGGAAATATTGATTAATGTGACTAGAATTGTTTGTATCTTTTAAATTATACGATACAAAATAACTTACATTTTAGAACTACATTTAAATTAATATTGTAATGTATTGCATTAATTATGTAAAAATCACTAAATATTGATACTTTATGCAAAAGTATGCTGGTAAACTAAAACTTACATATGAATAACCTAAAAAATTACACTTAAAAACGATTATATTTAAAAAATCAAATATTAATTTGTATAAAACAATATATTGTACATATAACGGATCTATCAGAGCAAATATGTTAGTCACTTTTTCCGAAAGTTGGGAAGTTAGAAAACAAGTTCTTATAAATAAAGATTATCAAAAAATTGTTAACAGTTTCACCTTTATAGAACAACTGGAAGGAAGTGTACGTGTGTCAGATGTATCTCATACAGAAACCTAGCTAATAGAGTATGGTTGAATAGAGCTTTGACAAGAAAAACAACTTTTACTTCAATGTAATTTCAATACTTCTCACTACTGCTTCGACAAGTGCAATTTTTTGCGTTCCAATGTGACACCTAGATTTGAGGACACATACATATTTAATTTTTAAGTTGTAAAACTTATCCATCTTATCCATCTTATAGTCATATTACAAGTTGTCTCAATACATTCCGCAACTTTTCCCGGTAATTTGCCGACAGAAAGGCATCACTAGACTAATATCGTGATTTATAAACGAGAAACTATTGAATATATAAATCATAGATTGGAATTTATAGTTTTGCGAAATTAACTGAACAGCTAAACTAAAAATATTCACATATTTCTATATCCTCATCTTTTAGACTCCCAGTCCTGTCAGTGAACGCCAATTTAAAGTAGTTATTTTTATTTTTTTTGATAACTTTAAGTTGCACTTACCATCTATTTTTAAATAAATAATCAATAACGGCGGATAAAAGTAACTTCTAATCTTATTTAGCCGCAAACGCGTTTTCACACTCAAAAGTTGCACTAGGAAGTACTATTGCTATATCAGTGCCCTGTTAAGCGAAAGTGCCGTATGTACAAAATTTCCATTTTGAGATATGACTTCTTTTGCAAATCCCTTTGGCCACATTTCCTCGATTCATTTAATTATTGAATTATGTGTTTTCTATATTAAATTTATGTTCTAAATACAATGGAGTGATTGGTTTTCTACTTATTATTTGTTTTTTACTAGAAAAGGTATATACTGCAATTAGTATGTTACAATAAAGTGAGAGTACTCTATTCAGTCAAAATTTTAGATGTTGAGATTTTAGTGAAAATACGCGTTTTAGATTGTAAATATTGGAATGTTTGTTTGAATAATGTTGATATTAAAGAACAAAATTTAAAATGAATGGGTATAGACTAGTCGTGTTGTGACAAACTAAATTTCAAATACTATTTCTATTAAAAAATGTCTATTTCTTATAATTACAATACTTTTTTCTTCTAAGCAATTTGGAAAATTGAAATAGACTATTTTATTTAAAATATATAAAATACAAAAAATATTAGTCACTTATCTCCAAGTCTTTCCAAAATTAGTTTCTATTTTCTGGTATCACTGCTTTCAAATTATTCAAAATCCTGTCACGTCTATCCTTGGTCACACCACATGGTTTAGATAAGGGAACTAGTGCTGGTATGTCATTTTTCGTCATATTCTTTTTACATACGAAACCTACAGTTACATAATGACCAATTGTAATATCACTTTTGCGCTTAAGATCATATTTTCCTCTTATCGCTTTAATGCTTACAATATTTGCAAAGTATAATTGATTTTTAGACTTTTAAATCATCTGTTGGGGTCTAAAGTCTTTCCAGAGTTAAAAATCTGCATATTTCATTTCTTTTACGTCAAATTTTGATTTATTAGCACTTTGAACGGGATCAGAAAAATCTCTGAAGTCATACGTTTTCCATTGTCTCTTTAACGAAGCTTCCGCCTGATGGTGAAAGCTGTCAGGCGACATAAACGTATGACCTGGAACAAAATAATATACGTTTATTTCGTTTATAGCCACTTCCTTTGAATTTACAACATATACGAGAAAACTTAAAAAACACCAACTTTTGTTTTAGCTGGTACAATTGCCTAACCACAGAACGATACGTGGTGTATCGCTATATTTCAAAAAGAGGGCGAAGAATGTGTTTATAATGTTTTATTTGTTTCGCCCAGTGATGCCTTCATGCCATATACATGCGAGTGGTTTCTGCTTGGATTTAGTACCCATCGGAATGAATCTTTCATGGTATGCAACAATTCTTTTGGTAAATAGGACCTTTTTATAGCAATCCATACGTGACAACATAATAACTTTTTGTAAGTCAGCTGAAAAACACAAAGTACCGTCTGAAAAGAGCCGCTGGTTTTGTCAATGTGAATTTTCCACAATTGCCACTTCTTGAATATTTTTTTCTAGATGTTCATGCAATTTGAAACTTTCGAAATCTTCGTATTCTTCATGGCCTAGTGACGCAAATTATATCCGCAGTTTCTTAACTTTCTGTCGATATAATTCATAGGACAGTATTAGATCAGGAAATTTTTCTACAAAGTCTTTAAACATAATAGAAATATTCATATCACTGGGTAGGTCTCTCATCTTCGGTACATGCTCGCGGCGATAATGCGATATGGTGGGATGGAATGATTCTATATGCTCTATAATCAAATTCTTATGTTGGAATTTGTTGTGCTTTGAATGTTTTCCACGATTATCGCTACTTGGCTGTAAGCTTCCCTCTGGGGTATTTGAAGGAACTTCCGCTAACACTCTATTATTCGTTTTCTTGTAACCAAGCGTGGTCAAAAAGAAAACCTTACAAACCTCTTCTGCAACAGACCATGAAGTTTTAGAGTTATTTTCTCCACTAGACACGAAATACTTGAAAGTATCTTGTTTTCTTGCATTTTCTGCGGAAAAGGCCTCCTTTTCACTCCATATCGTTTACATTTATTAAAAATAAATGTCTTTCTTTCTAACCAGGTGAGATCCTAGAACTGCTTATTAATTTCAGAACGTTTAGACTCAGAAATCTTAAAGTTGCATTTTTTTGCATTTATTAGGGTCACATGACGTCAACAGAATAGGTATTTGCTTCATTTCTTTATCTTTTTATGTTCTCGTGTTTCCAAGTTCTCCTTATATTTTTTTTGTTTCCTTAGATTTCCATCCTTTGTGTATAGATCTACAGTTCTTTCTGTTTGAAAATCCTTTTTGGAGCTATCATGGTTTTTCAAAACTGTATAATTAGGTGAATCATCTGCTGAAGATGGGATTTGAACATCTTCGTTTAACGGAAAATATTCTGTAGCAAATAATTGTTTCCCACAAATATGGTGTTTGGTTGATAAATGCTTACTAAAAGTGGATTATTAGCATGATTTTCAATATGTTTTACCATCAAATTTTGAACAGGAACAGAACTTTGTTTTTCTTGATGCAGAATAATATAACTGGAAATTCTATTCTGTTGCAAGTCAGTCTCTACCAGAACTTCGTTTTGCCGTAATTTATTGTTAGTTTCAAGTTCATGTACAACTACTTCAAACGAACAAAATACTCCATTTTGATCGGAGTGCGGTATTTTTTCCATCGAACCTGCAACTGTTTCAGCACTTGTTTTGCTCATGTCACCTTCATAGTTTGTTTCGATTATTATTAGTAGTGAAAGTAGCCAACGATCTAATATATCTGCAAAACGTATTTAATGCAGTTTGAATAAAAAATTGAGAGGAACATTTCAATCTATATTCAATACCGAATATTCATTTGAGGATTAATTTTTATGGGAAATGTATGATACGGTATCATTTGTATTGATCTTTGAACATATTTCTATTAGTCGACATATTTTAAAACATTTATTAATTGGCAACATCGATACACCATACGATAAAGGTAAACATTCCAAAATAATTAGTAGATTACAATTGAAAGAGTGAAATCATTGCAAATTCAAGCTAAATTAGTCTGCGAGTTACCAAAAAGTATAATGTATTATGTATTAACTTATTTGGCTAAGAGGGTATTTTATTTATAAAAATATATTATAATCAACTTGAAATGATTATAGTGTGCATTATTTGGTTAACAAAATTAATTAGAAACTTACTAAAAGATTGAAGTAACAGTCCTTAATTGGCAAACTTACCTTGTAGTGGAATTTTCGAAGTCATTTCTTGCAAAATATCGTATGTCTTGATCTGGCTCAACGCCATTTCTCGGAACAGAACTTTGGTAGTCATTACTTCCCGAACTGCTTCTTACTTTTGACTTTTGCTTTTCCTTCACCATTGCCATAATTAACTCTGTACGCTTCGACATTTTATTAAAATTTTGTAAAAATTTAATTTCACTCACCAACACTTCGCCTATAAACCTCAAAACTAATAGAATGTTACATGACGTTACCACTCAGAATATTATACGAAAATAAGTCATTATAAATTTATCCAGACTTGCCAGGCATAAACGCAGTAAGTGAGTACTCCTTAGAAGGAATGCAGCATATGCAATGTTAATACTGCGTTTTCTCCTAGAATATTTCAGATGCGGCATTCTCATCTAGCATTTAGTCTCAATTTTTAATATATGCCAATTAAATTAGTGTAAAATTTCTAGTATTAATTGAATATATTGCATTTTTGCAAAGAAATTGAAACGAAGTATACACATTTAATACAAAAAACCCAACATCCCATTTATGGCAAATTTGCACATACGGCACTTTCGCATACCAGGGCAGATTACAATTGCGCTTAGGGTGCAGGCTGGGGTACGAGATGGCATGGACACGTCGTGTGTGTGTACGAACGTACGTGCATCTGCTAGAGCACATGTGCGTGCGTGCTCTCACGCGCTTATGCGTGTATAGGAGCGCAAGCTTGTGTGTGTGTGTGTGTGTGTGTATGTGAGCGCACGCGCGTCTGTGCCCGTTTATCTATGTGCCTCTTAACATGATATCTCGTAAACTAAATGCCGTAGATAAACCAAATTTTATGAATGTATTTGTATTCATACTTGTACGTGACTCAAACAATTTCACTAAAATCGGATAACCGAAAGTGCCACTTTACTCTTGTCATATTTTGGATTTTTGAGATTTCATCGAAATCGGCTATAACGATTTTTCTTAAATTTATTATATTTCACAGAAATCTAACGCTCTTAACCGGAAGTACCTTCACCGTTAATTGTGACCAAAATAACTGTGAAACTAAAAGTTTTAGCTATATGAAAATTTACATTTGGGCTCATAAGCACCTTTGCGTGTAAAACAACGGTTTGATTACAAATCGAATAACCGGACGTACCACTTTATTTCTGTTATTTTTAAATATTTTCTGAATGTTTCCGTTTTTCCAATTTTTTTGAAGTCGGCTTGAATGATTTTATAAAAAACTTGGACATTTCTTAGATATTTAATTTAGTTTTATATAAACTAAGCGGATTCTCTAATAAATTTCCGATAATCAAGCAACCGGAAGTATTTGAAGTACTGATTGTAAACATGCATTCAGTCGTAATCACGAAAGAATAAGGCTCGTCAGAAAATGAAGTAAGATTTCAAATATGAGTCAATTCAGGTACTAGTTTCTCTTCAATGGTTTACCACACACGGACATAATGAATCAATTAGTTCTAAAAAGAACTGTTTATATTATAATACTATAACTGTGACAGTTAAAATTTGAAAAAAGTTACAGGATCAGTACTTAA
>JAHWXV010438776.1:0-10659 GCA_024586415.1 Phrixothrix hirtus
ATCTGTGCATTGGTTCTAGCACACAGCGAATACGTAGTTGCTTCTTGTGAACGTTACCATGTTAAATCTTTCGACGCCGGTGATCACGAGTATATGTATGAATACAACGTACAAGAATTGAAAACGCTATACAGTTACGTTGAATGTTACAATGTAAACTTATTTGCCGAGACCAAATTATCAATTTTGGAATCAAACCCTTTCCATGACTATGCAATTGGAAATGAACCTCCAAAGAACATTAAATACATACTATTTACCCACAGCAAAATACCTTTAGTACCAATCGGAGTTTTTAACACATACCAAACGTTGCTTTATCTTTATCTGAACAGTAGCGGAATAGAAAGTATTCATCCTGGTGCATTTACTGGTTTAACAAATTTAGAAGAGCTACAACTTGGGGATAACCAAATTACCGAAATTCCAAGAGGAACTCTAAATTCTCTGACAAATTTAATCACTTTAAATATGTCAAAAAATTACGTTACGAAAATAGAAGATAACGCTCTATTAGGATTATCCCACTTGAAAAACCTGTTCTTAGATAACAACAAATTACAGTATTTACCATTACATGGATTTCAAGGACTGAAACTTTTACAAATTTTGGATTTGTCACATAACAGCATTACGAATATTACGGAAATTTTGTTTTCGGATATTTCCAGTGTCATAAACGTAGGAAAAGAGACGTATAAATATTTGGACCTAAATTTGTCCTTTAATAATTTAACTACTCTTAATTTTTCTATTCTTCCCGATATTTTTCATTCTTTAAAATTGGGAAATAATAAGATTGAATCTTTAACAAATGTCGAGCACTTGGTCTACTTGGATAAATTAGATTTAAGCAACAATAATCTTTTCAACGTCACTTACGTAAACGACAGACTGGATTATTTAAATTTAAGTAGCAACAAAATCCATGAGCTAAGCAACTCTGTGTTTAACAACTCAATATACTTAAATATTCTTGATTTGAGTAGCAATTTGATAACGGAACTGCACGAAGACATCTTCATTGGACTTATACGTTTGAATGAGTTGTATCTGCAGAAGAACCAATTGTTCTCAATTCCGATTGGATGTTTTAGAAAACTGCATTCTTTGACATTACTCAGTATTGCTGGAAACGGTATAACTAAGCTCGAGTACGGCACTTTTAGTGGTCTGTCAAATTTACAAACATTGGATATATCGAATAATCTTTTACATACTTTCGACGAAGGCATGTTTCACACTTTTGTATCATTACAAGTTTTAAATATAAATAACAATCTTCTAACAAGTTTCGATCCCACAAATTTATTAGTTTACACTAAACATTTGAAATCAGTTTTACTTCACGACAATCCATGGAGTTGTCAGTTTTTGCTAAAAATTTTAATGGCTTTTCAATCAAGTCACCATCAAGTAATTATACCGAAAGGATCTTCGGATAAAAAGGTTAACGTTAATGGAATTTCTTGTACGAACTATAAATATGATACATCATCTTCTTCAGTTGTTCCTTCTGACAGTTCCAGACTCGATGAATTTTTCGGTCCCGACTTTTATAATACAAGTTTTTATCAATTTTTTCAAAATTTTACTAATGAACAAGCATTTAAAGACAGATTAAAAAATTCAGCAGACTTCTTCAAACAGTTTAAACAAATTATTGCGGATCTCAAAGCGCTCCAGAATGGTTTTCAAGAAACGTTTACTCAATCTGAAAAACTCGCTCGTGGACTTTCAAAATATTTTGACGACGATTTCAAAAACAGTACCTTCTACAAATATTTTGGTAAAGAATTTAAAACGTCAGACTTTTTTAGATATATCGACAACAATTCTAAGGATGGCTTAGATTCAAATTTAGTTAATATTGTTACACATGTACAATATTTGAAACACTTCTTTAACGAAGATTTTCGAAACTCCTCATTTTATGAATTCTTTAATCAAAATTATTTAGATAGATATAATCTAACAAATGAGTTACACTTAGAACCTATTCCTGCAAAATATGCCGACCATTCGAATGTGAAACAGAACGACTTGGTTTTTGAAAAACTTACTAGTTTTCAAAATTCGATCAGTGCGCTTTTAATAATTGTCATAATTCTAATGCTTGGCTCTATAGTTTTTTTTGCAATGAAAAATCGATCCAATTTACTTCAACGGATGAGAAAATCTAATTCTGAAAATATTGAAAGTCTATCTGAATCTAGGCGAGAATTGGAACTAATGTAGGTATTTTATTTAAATGTGTACATTAACATTTGTATTAATTTTATTATTAAATATATTTATAATATTTGTGTTTAATTTATTTAAAATTGTTTAACAATGATTTGAAATAAATTTGAATTATTTTCAATTTTCCTTTCATTATTTCAAAACTTACGATCACTGGGTTTTAACAAAAAAATCAAATTATAGACCTTTTGGGATAGATCTTATGATAATTGTTAATATTTCGAAACTACGCATTTTTGAAGCAAATTTTGTTCTACAGAACATAAGTTTGAAGGGTGTGACATATTTTTGGGACACCCCGTATAAGTAGTGCTATTGTACTCGTCTTCTACAGTTGTGCAGTTTATTATGTACCTACATAGATTATAATTATCAGATTTACTCTAGGATCTTTTTATAGTTTAAAATCAAATCAGTGTTTTTATTAGGATAGGTATAGATATTATCTTTGTTATACGTTTAAATTATTTTTTCCATTCATATAACGCATTGTAGATAATGTTTGAAAAGCAAAGAACGCATTGCCAAAACAATATTAAAAAATATTTAAAACTCAGAACAATAACTGCTAACAATTAATTTAAATAATTTTTATTAAACATCCAGACGTTTGTAAATAATTTTTCAATCAGTTTATTTGAGTTTTAATATTCTAAATTTTTTTAACATATTTATAAAGCATAGTTATGAAGAAAATCTATTTATTGCAATTTCAGTAGAGGGCCGTCAAAATATTATTAAACACTAGTATAGACGATTTCTTTGAATTTAACGAACATCACTGACATTTCGAGTTTTCTTAATCGCCCTGTACATTGATATAAACATGTTATGTAATTTCAGGTCACTAACTACTCGTATAATGAATTGTCAACGATCTCGCAAAAACTATAAAGAATTGCCTGTGGATACGCCACTGAATATCAATTACAGTAAAATATCCTTTTGGAGTAATTTAATTGTATACACTTAGGTCTGTTATTTGTTTAATATAAATCCCATTACATTGTAGTTATCCTAAAAATAATGTATAACGAAAGTCACGTTTAATTGCATTGCCTTAAAATTGTCACAGGCCAAAATATAAATAACGCATGCGGCAAGTAAAATCACGAGTATTCCACGGCCGGCAAAGGTACAGTGGAGCGTGGCGTAGTTCATCGATACTTTCGAAACTGAACACTGTAAGGTTAAGACAAAATCGGTAAACGGTGGGCGCTACTATTTTTAAGTCGATGCTACTACTAGGTGATGTTTGTGAAAACACCCTATACATCAAGATATTAAGACCTACCTTTGGAGTGGAGACAAACACTCTAATGGTATTGCAGATACGAGATAAAACTGAAAGAGAAACTATGCTAAAATAAAAGTACTCACTACTTATGACGGCACCTGTATATTGCCGAGTGCCAAATCTATTCTAGAATCGGGAGTGAATCCCCCCCCCTGTTTATACTTGATCGCAAAGAGAAAAAATGCTACGATGCTTGTGATACACCCTGTATATCGAAGGTGAGATAAAATGTCTATCAGAACTTCAATTTTGGTGGATGCGGTGCAACAAATTAGAATGAACTTTAGTTAATGTGAACCATTTAAGGACGGCTTCTAAAGCATACCACCCTGTATATCGTTAATAATTAACCTGACAGAAATGTAGGTTGTTATGCAGGTTTTGAATTTACTTTGAAACAAATGCTTTATATCTTTTCTGTAATTAGTAAAATTTTTGGATCAGACTTAAACTTATTTACCGCGCACTGTAGAATGAAGCTTTCAGGTAAAATTTATGGTGTTGAAATGAGAACACTGATTTCTCACAAAAGACGTTTATATAATTAACTGTAGGACACAGGGTTATAGTAACAAAGTTTATCACAAATAAAATTAGTGAAAATATGCCTTAAATTCTAATAAAAAGAGTATATACAATAGTTAACGAGAAAGAGATTCGCAATTTGTTAACATACAAGATCAAGTTGGCCTAGCAGGCCAGGAATAATTAGTTAAGAATTTGATTTTGCTTGGCGGGTCCCTTTACGTTGACGACAAAATTTCACATTTGAATATACATACATGAAAAATAAATCTTTGGTTGGGTACCCAATGCTTACCAATTTCATAAAACAAAATACTTATTGTAACGCAATTGTTAGATTTATTAATACCTAGATTTTTAACAAACCAACAGTTCTAGCTTTAAAATGTTTAACAACAAAAGTCCTTTTGACAATTCCAAATTAAAAATTTTTAATCCATTTGTTTCGCAACCATTGAAGTGGTAAACTGTGTCCCTTAATTAAATTACTTTAACGCTCAAAAACGGCTAAATTAACCAGTGGTGGTACCGGATGGACTAAGCATTTGATGATAATTTAATTGAAAATTCAAGGGTATCTGACCTATACCTGATGTATTGAAAATATCACTTACCGTTATGAAGTCTTGTTACGATACGTAGTTTATAAACGGAAGCCGTTCCTCAGTGTCCAATTTAATTGATGGCCCTTCACGGGTGAAAATACAAAGAAAGGATGCCTGCCTGAATCTCGCCGAATTTTACATCCCAATCAAATATGGAAATCCCACTTCAGCACATTTTGCCTAGGGGTACAGTAGACTTTCGACAAGTACAGGTAGAAAATCTAAAATTAAAGACACAAGGCACTTCCGAAAACAATCTTTACTATCCGCGAACTAACTCGCTTAAGAATTGATAACTAACTCTTCTTGATTTCCCACAAAATTTCTTTACTACATTTTTAATGACGTCGAGCTGGCGTCAGTTCTCGTCTTGTATTTTGTTACCGTTATAATTGTACAGTTAAATACTTGACAAAGTTATCGCGCTTTGATATACATTAATTATTCGTATGCTTGCATCGGTAACTTACCCACGAGTTTATGACATTCACTTCACCCTGAAGCGTGTGTTTTTTATCCTAACTAATTTTTAAAGCAACATGCTGCACTCATCGTTTGTAAAAATAAGCGAACTTCTTTCAATATCATGATTTTTACCATGTGTTATTAAAATAGTTAATTTTAGGTATTATGCGAGGTGCATTTAATTAATTCCTTATTTTAATCTATTTATGCTTTAGAAAATTGAGTTTTTAAATGACTTTAAATTAATTCTTACTTTAATTAAATTATTTAAATAAGTAATATACTTGGTAGTGCATATTTAATGCTCAATATTTTATTCAATGTCCTCAAAACCCTGCAAGAGCTGACAAAATGTTTTCTATGTAAATTATTTTAACAAAATTTTTATTTTTTTTATAGAATCCTAACCTTAAACGTCATCATAATTGTGTCATATTATATCTGAAACAGTAAAGGAAATGTAATACAAAATTTTAGTTTCTAAAATTGAACACAAACTACAAATTGCTACTGTTATCAAAAAACTATCACGTACGTCGTTCTATTAATAACCACAAGGATATCCACTGTTGCAATATCAAAATCGTACGTTTTCACAAGGACAATACAGGCAAATTAAAAATGCATTGCGATAAGAAAAATGAAACATAACATTTTTCACGTCATCGGCATTCCGTAAGGGGAATTTAGTTAGTTAGAAATGGCAGAGTCGATTACCAACGATCCTAAGCAACAGAGACGCATTCTTGCGTCAGATTGTAAAATAAAGTGAATGAATTATCAGAAAAGTATAGTACGGTAAAAAGTTGTAAAGGAAAGATTGGAGCGTTTTGATTGAATCCCATATATTTTGTGCGTGTTCTTCCGTTTCCTTTTGTAGCTGATATAAAATAGAGAGCCCATCCCTAGGGACGTGTGAACTCATTTAAACACCGTTTTTGGCGGATAATCAAGGAAATAAGTACCGCCAACTTGGTCTTAAACCGTTAATCACGTTTTACTAATTCAGTTGGGAAAGTATAAGAAAAGGAGGCTTCAACTTATTTAAGTGCTGCATTTTATTCCGTGCCGTCGGATTCTTTCTTAAACGTTAACTTCATTCGCGGGGCCGAAATCGCATTTTATATCGACCATTATCCCGACTAAATCCATACTTTAATACCTCAAAAACACCCGTAATAATTTAGATAACATTTTGAGAGTGCCTCCCGATACATTAATTCACTTTCAAACGTGACACTTTGTATTTAATCTAGAAGTGGTAAGTGCACTTGTTTGGATAGTATTTAAATAACCATCTTTAATCTGAATTTTGTATTAATCCAACCAATTTAAGGAATTGGTTTAAGCTCAAATAGACTGTCACCTATGTATTTTATTTTATGCCTGTAGGGGGGTAATGACCAGGTCAAGGGGATCTTGATATCCTCCGGGTGACTCCAATTACCAATTCCAGTATTCTAGTTCGTCGGGTGTCATCATTACTTGCCGGCATTTCGCGTAAGATTTAATTATTTACTTTATGTATGTTTACCGTATGTTTGTTTCTACATCATCCATTTATTTAGGTTTCATAAATATGTTGATTACTAATATTTTTGTCTAAATCATGTCAAAAATTAATCTAACCAGTCACGACTTACCTAATATATGAGAGGAAACCACTAAGATTTCCTCGCTTTCAATTACTGAGCAAATAGAAGTCAATTTTGAGACAATTTAACTTATCAACACAAAGTTATAAGAAATATTGGTGATCAATTAATTCCGCGCCACTCATACACCCAGTGAAATCAATCAGCATTCCATCGTCAGTTTAAAAATCTCGTTTTAGCCCTACTTCTTGGACATTGATGTTTACTAAGTGCCATAATAACGACTTAGTTATATACAGGGAAGTCAAAAAGACTCTTTCATGTCTATTACATCGACACCTTTGAACCTTAGCTTATCTAGCGTCCAAAGTTGTGCCGTTTTCTGAAGAATTCTAATTTTCGCTTTAGGTAAGAGATTAGGTCATTAACCCTAGGCACTGTGACAGAAATTAGTGGCGCCCTTACTTCTCGACATCGGCTTACTTTATAGGGTGTTCGAACGTTCTATTATCATCAACCCATATCCGACTTCATTATAGTTAACTTGATAGCGTATCGAATCACCCGACCTTAAGATGTCATTTTGGCACGTGACAAAATTCGAGAAAATCATATAAGCAACTATATCTATCTGGTGCATTAAAACGAAAAATCAAAAAAGGAAAAGAATCTAGACCAGATAGGCAAAAAGGAACGATTGATAGATTTGTTACAAAAGAAGTGGCGTGCCAAAATTTCCATATATAGAAGATAAGATAGAAACTCTGCCAGTGTAATGAAAAATCGAAAGCCAAGAGTAAGCTGCCATTCATTCTATAGAAAATAATGTTCATGCAGAAAATAGTCCCAACTCTGAGGCAGGCCAAAAAAAAAGTTACATTAAATATTTTGATTCCCGGTAAATATAGATTGGATCCCAAAACGTAGTCAACGTACTTGAATCACAATGATAAAAACAATTTGATTTCAGCTGGACCGTTCAGGGATATAGAAAGCGACAAGGACACCTATTCTATAAATAAAGATCGGCGCTTCAAATCTACCCATTTCTATAAACCTCTTACAAATGGAGAAAGATTTGAAAGGCAATGGCTAGTATACTCTAATACAGCCGATGCATTATACTGCTTTCGTGGCAAACTGTTTAGCACATGTTCAAACAAACTATGAACTGCCAGATTTAACGATTAGACCCATATTGATGAACATTTGCATTTACATAAATAGTCTGCTGATCATATGTGTCACATGCATTCGTGGTATAAAGGAATTGAAAAGTTAGAGCAGACTTCATCTGTCTGAAATCCGATACTGGAGTTTTATGTTACACCATCTAGTATCAATAATTCAATTTTTAGCAGAACGAAATATCACGTTAAGGGGAACAACCAAAAAAACGTTATTTAGAGAAAACAATTCAAAATGAAATTATTCAATTTATATGCCTAATATTGATGAAAAAATACTCACTAAGCTAAGAATTGAAAGAATGAAGTTCATGCATTTCCATTTGTTCTCATTTTAAGTAAAGTTAATAAAGTTAGCAAATTGCAATTAGAAATTGCCATGACTCTGATACAAATCATAGAGATTTCCTCAGATAATATCGTTGTACCAAATTTGACAAAGCTATTGAAGCCTCTACTTCTAAATTTGACGATCCAATGGAAACTAGCTTTGCTGATATTGAGAAAAGGGCAAGAAAGAAAAAACGATATTTTAATTATGAAGGAGAACACAATCCAATAATTGGAGCAAAAAAATCAGAAAGGAGTATTTCATTGCGCTGTTAAATAGGCAATCGTTAAATTCAAAGACCGCTTTGAACAAATGGAAGCATTTAATGATAGATATCGATTTCTTCAACAATTTATTTCGGGAAAGTTATTGGAAATGGAAGAACTAGAGAAAATTTGTAAAGAGGCTGCCGTATATTTTGCAGGAGATATTGCAAGCTTTCAAGGGCTGTACACAAAAAATTATTTTTCTGCAGACTAAGCAGGCACAACAACGGTCTGTATGAAATTTATCCAAATTTAAATATCATCATTAAAATGTTTAACGGTTTCCGTTACGGTAACCGCTGGGAATGATCATTTTCAAAATTCAAAATTATTAAAAGCTGCTTCCGTTCGAAACGGCTCAAGACAAGCTGCCTGGTTTAGCCACAATATCAATTGAGTATGAAGTTGGACAAACTCTCAATTACAACCAATTAATAAAATAATTTCCAGCATAAAAGGCGAAAAAGTTGCCTATATATGAAAAATCGAACTGTGTTTATTTTTCTGTAATTTATATCTACTTTTTCATTTAATATTGTTTATCATTATATACCTACATTGCATTCTTGTTTTCTAAATAAATCCACTAGCATTAAAAACTGATTTAACCTATTTATTTATATGGGGTATGGGGCCCTCAATGAGCCCGCAGTGCGCTAAGGCTGGCGCTGCTGCTAACTTCTGGAACTACTCTTATATTATTATTAGCGCACTTACTATATTTACATATACGTAGCACTACCCAAAAGTTTCCAAAATTGGTTAATTAAAAAACATTAATTTATTCAGAGGGTGAGACAACAGTTCATGGATTTATTTACAGAACTATAAGCAAATATAAACATTTGACACCAAAATTTCGAACGTCGAAATATGTTCAAAGGTCTTAATCCATCTTTCTACCAAATTTTGAATTCTAGTTTTATACCATTCTTTAGTTTTCGAGGCAAAAATGTTGCACCTCAGCATCCACTTCATTAGCATTTACGAGGTACTTGCCGCGCAGAAAGTGCGCTATGGATCGAAAGGTGAGTATATGGGGGAACGTTATCCTGTTGTAACAGCACTTCACTTCAGTTGACCAGGTCTGGGTACTTTTAGACTCTAACAGCTGCTACTTCGACGGTAATGCCACAAATGTTTATAACCAACTCAAAATGTAGAGGCCCTCAAAATTCTTCCAAATGCATAACACGGCTTTGTATTCGAATTGTCCATATTTTGCCACAGGTTCTGGAAGTTTCCCGGAGTTTAACTACTATTTAGACTTATTAAGATTGCTGAAGTACGCACACGGGGTTTTTCATCCATCTGAAACAAAATATTTATAAAGCATTGCCACGGGTCAAACAGGATTTAAAGCCCTGAAGATGGTCATACGGACTTATACGAACTTCCCAAGCGGATTTAACGTCGAATAGCTTAGCGGGAGGAGTGGATTCTCAATTAACTTAGGATGTTTTGCGTGACAGATGCTCGGGAAGAGTTATACTGCACGAAATCGTTGAAAATATTGAAAGAGTGCCACTATCTTTAGTTGGGAGAACAGCTACCTTAGCCAAAAAGCTAGAAACTGTAAGACATCACTGGAAAGCATTCGCTGTTGATTGCCCCTTACGACAGGGTTGTTCAGGTCGGTACCGGAGACTAAACTGAACACATAGGTTGAAACTAAGTCGCCAAAAGTGGGTTGAAGCTGCGCAATCTCAAGCGTTATACTTGTATTAATGTCGAACGGAATGTAGGCCTGAGATCTCTGGTACAAATACTTACAATTGTTCACCTAAATTAGATCTGAAAACTAAAATTAGAAACTATGCTAGGGAATAAAAGAACAAATAAATCATAAGAAGTATAATGAATTAATTGTCAAATTAGGTATTATATATATAAATAATAAATGTCACAATCAAGAAATTGAAATAACTATAAATCAATTTACAAAACAAATTTGTTATCAGTTAAATTTTGGTAGGATCCGCCGTATTAAAAATTTATTATCTGCTATTTCAAGTTATACTAAAATTATTTAAAGGTGGGTCACACATATTGCTATGGCCAATTTGACCAGTTAATTAAATACCCGCCAAAATTTCAAAATTACTAAAACAATCAAGTAATAAAAAAATGCAATTTTAAACTAA
>JAHWXV010438875.1:0-13100 GCA_024586415.1 Phrixothrix hirtus
TAAAGAAGGTCGAATCCTGATGACGTCTCTTCAGCCATTAAAATTCCGCTACTGAAAATGAATTTATTATTTATATAACATTTTACGCAATAATTAAAGGTGTAATTATGTAACCATATGTAAGGGTCACACAGGATGCGTTTAAACCACTAAAAATGACCTAACGATTAAAATGATTAGGTTCACTGACGCATTAAAGCATTTTAAACCGATAAAATTGGAACGATTGACAATTGGTTACTGCATAATTCATTATGTATATATGGTATAAAAAAAATAAAAATTCATACAAATCTTATTCTTAATAGCTACTAATAATTAAATACGTAATATAGCTAAAACAGTGTTTAAAAAAAATTGTCTAACCTTTATATAGATTTTTCTCCGATTGGTTATGAATATTATACTGGGATCTTTGAACTGTCAGGGATATTTATATTCACAAATATTATCGCAAAACACTCATTTTGGATTACTAATATTTCCTTTTCATTTTGCAGAATTATGACATTTATAATGAAATAGAGCCTGGGCGCCTATTATTTTATTTAATTAAAAATATAATTTATTTGGTTAAAATTATTATTGCTTATCGATGTTTTCAAGCAAGTCGATCAAGTGCTGTGTATACATATAAATATATATAAGTACAAAAAACATATATTACATAAAAGTAACAGACATATACTATGTAAACCTTTGGTTTCAATCTATGACCGTTGGAGGGAACTAACTTATGAAAACTTACAAAACTTACTTATAAAATGCTATTATATATTTTACGAATGACGGAGTGAAATGAAATGCATATATTAAATTGTTGGAATCAGGCGCTTTATACTAAAGCCAAGCATGCAAATTAAGTAAGTTGAATCAAGTATAATAGACAAAACAGTACCGATATTACAAAATCATTTTAATATTTAGGAGATTTTTGGCGGGAAAAATAAACTGACGCTTCTAAATTTAAGGTAACAATATTTTTAAGAAAACATAGAAGAAACATGTATTCCAGAAGTATTAGAATCAACTCTTGCCATGATTTTGACGAGATAGGTCTTTTCTTATTTGACATACATATTAAAATCATATGTAGAATGTCCATAATTTACACAAGGTGTTTGCAGCGGACCTCTAAAGAACTCAAACCTCAAATTCCTAAAACTCAATAATTTAGAACGGAACATCCTATATATTGTTCCATTATTTGGTGCGGAATGTGTCTCTAGTTTTTCAGTTATTACAATTTTTTTGTTTCTGTTAAGCTAAAATCGTATATAATTGTATTACGTTCCCTAACTCTAATAATCTGCTTAACATAAAAATTTAAATGAAATTAATAAAAATAATAAATCAACAAAGATACATTACAAAATGTTGCTCACAATGTCTTCTTTCCTCTTGTAAACATAAATGAACACCAGCATTGAAAGGTCTACTACAACGTGTTAATATTTCTTACGTAATACTAGCAAAGGAATCGATGATACGTTGCTCTACATTTTGTACAGTAGTTGATATCTTTAGTAAGAGCCTACAAGAAAGAAACAACCTTACTTGAATCTGGTAATCTTGGAGGTCGCCCTTTTCGTTCTCCTGCGCAAACAGTATTGAGATAGTTTCCTATGTCATTGATTTAGTGACTTAGTGTTCCGTCAGGATGAATCCTTCAAACTTCCAGTACAACAGTTTCTAACGAAATAGGTAAAAGATCATAATAAATTTGCTCATTCAGATGACCTTCAAAACAATGAGGTCGAATAAGCTGGTTTCTGACGATTTCACCCCATACGTTTAAGGACCATATATGTTGACTGTTTGTTTACCAGTAGAAGTTCGGGTTTTCAATGGTACAGAAACGAAAGATGTGTTGATTAACATGACCATGTGTACTTTGAACCCAGGTGCAAAACTCCAATTACAACTGGTTTTTAGGTTCCAAATGCTAATACTTTCTTTCTTTTAAAGTCTTCTGCATTGAACTGTTACCTACTTCTAAGATACTACTAACTTCGTTCTGACTAGAAATATGGATTTATGTAATTTCTACTAGTACATTTAATATATTTTCTTCATTCCACCTAGTGGCTTTGAATAATCTACCTTACTGGTTTGTATGGATATAGTGGCTTGCTATTTGAGTATCTTTGTGGGGATATTTTTAGCATACAGTCTGCTTACCAGTAAACAGTTCCGATCGGCTATGCCGAACACAATAGACATATTTACAAACACATCTTTTGAACAATTAATTTTGTCAATATCTAGATTTAAAATTTAGAATGAGCGCAAGAATAATGAAATAATATATGTCCGGAATTTGGAGCCATTTTCCAACATTATTCTTCTATTCTATTATGCGAAGATATTAAACGAACAAAGTGTAGAGATGTTTATTTAATTCATAATAGTCAACATGTTCCAAAATTATCATAATCTCATCTTCAAGACTTAATTTACATAAAACTAAGTGATGTGTGAATTTACATATTTAAGCTTGAATGAGTTATATTTATTTGAGATATTAAATTAAAGTTATTTATCAATATATTGTCGTGTACGAAGTTAAAAAAATAACAAACATTTTATTATTGTTTTAACTTGGTATGCTATACTACAATCCCTTTGGAATATTAATTAATTACACCCTGAATGTCCATTTGTATCTTTGAATAGTTACTGCTCTAATATAAGTTACAGATTGACCACAGTTAATTTAGAGCACCACCATCTTTTCACTGTCCAAAGGGAAAGAGCAGCTAATGTTCGATATCAAACTCTGTAAGTGAACTCGTAAGATCTAATCTATTACCTTTACATAGAATTCGTGTTGCTGCTTATTGCCACTGCTGTTTTTAAATTCAATATTTAAATTAATACTCTTGTATTGAACTAAATATGTACAAGGTGGGCCATAAAAGCAAGCGGTATTGAACAAATTTTTAAAAACAAACTGCAAATGATTACGTTATAATTTTTTAATTACATTAAAGCACACATTAAGGAAATTTATTTTTTAAAATAGCAGTATCCAGATGTTGACCAACCCGTTGCAGACACTCTTCAAATCTGAATTTTAAATTTGTGAAAACGCGCTGGCACATTTCACGTGGAATTACTGATATTTTCTCTCTAATGTTCTCTTTCAATTCGACTACCGATGCTGGGTTGTTGCTATAAACTTGACTTTTTAAAAATCCCCAGAGGAGAAAATCTGACTGGTCAAGTCAGGACTTCTAGGAGGCCATGCAATATCCCCTCTACGTGAAATAAGTTTTCCTGCAAATGTTTCGTTTACGACAGCCAAAGATGCATTAGACGTATGACACGTGGCTCCATCTTGTTGAAACCATGTCTTATTGCTGTAGCCTCCCAATTCTTGCAAAGCCGGAAAGAAAAAATCACGTAACATTTTTGTGTACCGTTCATAATAGACAGTTACAATCTGACCTCGCTCGTTTTCAAAAAAGTAAGGACGAACAATAACCTGAGCGGAAATTTCTATCCACACTGTAACTTTCGGGGAATGCACAGGCCTTTCATATTTTGCTTATGGATTTTCCTCAACCCAATATCGGCAATTCAGTTTATTAACATGTCCGTTTAAATAAAAGTGAGCTTAATCCGTAACGAAAATGTTATTGAACGTTGCAAAATGCACGAACATTGAATTTTATATGGATGTAAATAAAGGTCTTTTTTAAAATACGGCGCAAAGACATTCGTGATAGTGCAAGTTGAGTTGATCTCCTACGAGTAGATGTTCCAGGATCTTGTTACACAGAACCTCCCACTTTGTTAATTCGTTGCTCAGTTCTAATAGTCCTTGGGCGTCCCGTAGGCATTTGTTTAAGAGTGGAACTAGTGGCCTCGACTTTTCTGACCCACGACTTAGTCGCACATTCAGTAAAGCATTAACTTAAGTCGTGTAATCCAAACTCAGCGCAAAACAAACGCTTAACAACCGTGCAATAATCGCCATTTTCGTAAAACTATTTTACGCAGAACCCATGATGTGCTCCAGTGAAGCGATCAATCACAACTGAATTTTCAAGCATCTACCTTGCAATCCCCACCCGTCGGGCATCGTTCGTGTGCATACTTTAGTAATGTTGCCGATTCGAAAACCGCTTGTTTTTATTACCCACTTTGTATATTGTTGCCTGTTATGTTGATTTGTTACTCATTAAAAACTTTGCAAGCATATTAACTTTAATAAGCGCAAGCAAAAGTTACAACAAGTTATTTTTTTACTCTTACTCATCTGATTAACCCTTGATTAGCCCCAAGATCGTGGTTTTTCCTGTTAAATACAGCTAGAAACGTAAAACCGCTGCCCTTTGCATTATTTATTACTCAAGCTATCATTAACTTTTCAGATTTCATACAGTGTTAATGGTAATAAAAAAACTTCTTTCAATTAAGTTTGTTTAAAAGACGTAAGTATTGGTTACATTTGAAGGAAAGGTTAACAACCTTTTTCAGCAACACTAACCGTATTAATGCCGTCTAGAAGATAATTCGTGCTGGTTTGGCGGGCGGTTAGAAACTAAAACATAAAATAGCATCTTACAACTGACAAAAATGCCAACCTGAGGCGTACACCTTCTTTCAAAAAGAACCGTTATAAATAAGAAAAATATCATCCTTGCATCTATACTACACATAACTTCATATTACAAAATCTAACATACAACCGGGCCAGACAAATTGCAAAAACATTGTAATCAAATTTCTACGGCATTCAGTAAAATTATAAAAAATTCTAAGTATATAACACAATTACATGTACGCATACATAATATTTTCCTTACAAACATGGTTTTATAACTGATATACGAGAGCGGTCTAATTAGTGAGATAACTAACATAGAGATGCGCCATAATCTACGCATGCGTGTCATTTATCAAATCTATCATACGTTATAAGACAGCCAAATACGTTGCGTCCTGTGTCTCTTACAGTTGGTTAAAGTAAACGTGATACGTTGTTTTGTGAATATGGACAAAAGAGGCTTTCGTGCCGTGATTAAACACTTCCATATCGCCAGGAAACCCCTAAAGAAATTAAATAAGAGCTAGATAACGTTCACGAAGAATCTGTGCCATCATTTAAAATAGTTAGTTCCTTGATGAATGAATTTAAACGTGGCAGTACGAGCACCGAAGATGAAACAAGATCAGGACGTTCACAAGAGGCTACCACTGACGAAATAACCACCAAAGTTCATCACCTTGTTTTAAATGATCGTCAATTAAAGTTGCGTGTGATAGCAGACACTATAGGTATATATAAAGAACGTGTTGATCATACCTTGTAACGTTTTTTGTTGTTGAGGAGAGGGACCGCCCAACCAAGAAGATCCGGTGCTCAAATTAGTTCCTAGTGGAGGGTCGCGGATCCTAAGATTTGGGAATTAATGTATATGAGAAAAACGCAATGATTCAGATACCTCAGGTCGTTTAATCTAATGATAGCACTTTGTAAACACTTTATAGCGACAGGATCTTAAAAATTAGGTCAAATAAAAAAATCACTAATGAATAATAGTAATAGAATAGAATAATGAATATAATAAATCACACGTGTATGATAGATACACGATAAAGGCGCCACTATCTTTTGCTATATAAAACAGTGGAAGGCAGAAACCACTAAATAATTATAAGATTGCATATTACCCGGAAACGTGGCCCAAGCAAACCAAGGATTCGAAGATGTTAAACCTTTGAATCCGTATCATAAGCAACTAACATAAACAATTGAATGATGAAAGCTTTCTGAATTAAATTTGTAAAAACTATTGAACTGTATCTTAAATTTATAAATATTTGTGCAATTAAATGTACTGGTCTTTGGAAGACAAGTTCAGTCTTGGTAGCGCCTCGCTGGCTGATAAATTACTACTACTTCGTAGACTTGAGGTAAGGAAAAATAAGAGAGGACTCAGCAAGCAATATAGACAAACCACAGTTTCGGTTTAGATAAACCAGGCCTTTCAACTGCCACAGGATTTTCTGAGGCTCACAAAAAAATTATTTATAGAATTTATCTGGCCCTGGAGCTTTTCCCTCAATAATTAATAAAGGATCCAAATTTAATCACAATAAAGTATTTGTAAAAATTATTTAAATTGTTAAAAGGCAGAAAACAAAGTTTTTCTCAAAAGAATTTGCCTTCTTCTTAAAATATTAATTGTAATAAATGTCCCCAGAAGGGCTGGTAAGATAAACAGAAGAAATAAATATAACAAAAGGAAATTATCAGTATGACTAGGAACATTCAATTCAAAATCAGAGTTTTCTGAAGTAAGTTATAAAAAATAAATTTTGAAGTTATTAATAATAAATGTATATTGATGTTTTAGATTGACAATGGGCCGTCCATCATGTTACTTCCAAGATGGAAAAACAATAATCGTCTTGCTATAGATTGTCATGATATCGTACACTTCTGATAGCCTGCTTACACAACATTAATAATGAAACGTTGGAAGGCGTTGGTGAATCAGCCTTACATGGAAGAAGGGTTTCTGCAAAGCACTTCACAAAACAATCGTTTTATGAAGTTGCAAAACAAATATACCTTTTAAAGAAAAACGCCATACCAAGCCTTAAATTATCAGGTACCTAATGAAATAGTTGATGCCTTAACCATAATTGTAATTACATATACATATGTACTAGTAGTTAGTTTCCTGTATTATAATTAATACACATATTTGGCGATAGTGCCTGTTAAAGAACCACCAATATCCAACATAGCAAAATTTCCAACAGTTGGCTGTCGTAAGGTCTTAAAATGCATTCGGCATGAAAATTGGAAATATTCTATTAATTTGTATTTAGCGTTACAGATTCTCCAACTAGTATCCATGGGGAAATAATTATTCCACAACGGATGCATTACACGCCATTTAAGTATTACTTTAATTTAAAAACTTCTTAGTAAAGTATTATTAACATTAATATGGTGCAATCGCGTGTTAATGTTAATTACTCTATGAATTGTGTTTGAATCCTAGATTATATTACTTGCTAAATCCTAGTACGAGTGGTGAAATGCCCATAGTAGTTGAAATCATAAGGATAGAAACAATATCCTATCCTAAAGCCTCGGATTTTTATATGGTTCAAATTAGTATAAAAGCTATGCACAAAGTATGATCCTGATTCCTCTGTACTCATTCCGATATATATATATTATTGGTTTTGATAATTATTTTTTTTATCATATAATATTGTATATAAACTATGCAACTGTTTGTATTTTATAGAATTAGACTTGTCAATTATTTATCTATATATAATAATAGTAATAAACTAATTATAAAAATTAACAATCTATTTCGATCATTTTAAATATTTCAAATTAAGCGGTAGTGGTATTCAGAAATCAACCTTAGCGCCAGTAATATTTTTAAAATTACCGCTGATGACGTCATCAATGACGTTAGCAGTTTAGTACAAGCCACATGGCGCTGGAATCAGTCCCCTTTTTTCCTAATAGAGTGGACAATCTAAATACTGCTCTTATCCATACTTCGTACTCTAACAAGTGAACGTAAAGTGTAATATAATTTTTATTTTTCTTTTACTACATAGAGCAAACTTTAGTCATTAGTGAAGTGCCATAATGGCGGACATACAATAACCTTTTAGTTTATTGACGAGTGCCATTAGTGGAAAACTCTTAGTAATACTGAATGAAAAGTTTTCTATGAAATAGATTCAAACAAAAGCCAATATGTCTTTTATAAGCCGCTTTATCACCAACTTGAAGCCACTTCACCACCAACTCAGTCATCGACTAACTTTGTATGTTGCATGTTTTGTATAAAATGTACATTTTGTGTTGCCACAATGAGAACTATCTATTGGGGTTTATATTTACAGTAACACTTTCTAATTCAGTCATTTCTACGAGTTTTATTTTTGTCATAAACTTAGAGAAAATATTTTACATTTTAGCGGCGAGAGATATCGGAGAATAAGAAGTGAAAGCAATATTGTTATTAAATACGAGGTTAGATATATGCATATAATATTTAAAATACTTACCGTATATAAATAAATTTACCAAAAGATTTATTTTTGAAATATATGTAATTTGGTAAACACAATATATACAACATTATCCAAAACAAAGTAACCTTAACTAGCATTCAAGATTAACTAATAAAAACCTTATAAAACTAGATATAGAATTTAATACCGTTAAACATTTGCAGAGACACTACTAAAAGTTTAATTATGTTTAACTTTAATTGTAATGAATTTCTTTGATTTTCTTTTGCCTATGTATAATTATTTTAGTGAAATATTTTTTTATCGGGATTAAAAACTATGAGTTGCACTATTGCGGAATAAAAACGACTAAGAATAACATCTTATCATGTCTATTTATATTATATAGTTGTTAAAAGGCAGTCTAACGTTTCGAACTATTTATAGTTCATCTTCTAAGATCATTCATTTAAAGTTAAGAGTAAGATCTATAATGAATATTTTTATTTACTTTAACTAAACAATTATATGGATATTAGTAGTACTTATATTAAAAATTAAAAAAAAAGTATTTTTTCAGCAAAATTTTTGGCAAAAAATATATATTTAGTTCATACCTACATTTTATAATATCATCTAACTTTTTACTCTTGCATATATTAACTCAATACGATTAAGTTCACAAAGGTAACGGTCTAATCTCATTATAGCTTTATTGTCTTTCTTTGCCATGTCATAGGCTACACAAACATAATATTCTTCTTTATGTAGGCTGATTAAATGAAAAGTTTCTACGGAATCATATCCGAATAATATTTATGTTCCTGATACAGCCAGTTCTGTATTAAATTTTTTCTTGAGAATGCTGTTGGAATTTATTCCAGTTTACAACTATGGTGATGAAATCATTCGTTACAACTGCGTTATTATCACGCCTCTTATTCAATAATGTAGTAACCATTCTTCAAATATTGTAGCATTTATTTCTGCATCGGTAAAATCAACCGCTGAACCCACATTTAAAGTAATGAGACGTTTTCTTTTCCCAGGATGAGCGCTTGTCAGGGATTTTGTTGTCGATCCACAATTCTCCTTTTGTATGATATTCATTGGCCCAATAAATGGTTCGGCCTTCTCTTCTATACTGTTTAATAGTTTTGATGTTTACGTCTCCATCTACTGATGTAGTTACCTAACAAAACATTAATGTGTCAAAATTAATATAATTAGACACTATATTTTATGAAACTTACTAGAAATTAAATTGCTTCATAAATTATACAATAATAAGGACCGACTTATCTGCTAAATCTGAACGATTATGTATTTTATTTAAAATTTTGTTTCACATAGACATTTCATTTCTATAAAAGAAGCTATGCACAATTTGTTGTTCTGATTTCTTTGTAGCTTCACCGTAGTTTGCAATTGCAGAAGGCTGTCTATCAGAGTGTTTATCAGTTACCGTATGAGTGTTTTAGTTTTACTGTATTATACGGTAAGTAGTAGATTTTATTACTCCTAAAATTATGTAATTATTTTTATGAGAAAATTGAGTTAAGTTAAATCGCTTGCCTATTGTTACAGGAATATTAACAATAATAGTAATTTCATATTCGGAGAATCATGTACTAATTTTCTTGCAGCCATCAATAACTCATTGCTTTTCGGCTATATATAAATGGCCCAAGTCTGAACGTGTACATTTTTTTGTCGATAACAGGCTTGCGTTGCCTGTATTTGGCGTTTTATCCATATTTTAAATATATTCAATAAAAATAACAACTGATACTGAAGGCAGTTCTTATAAAAATTTATTTATTTACATTAAAATATTACAAAATTGTATTAAAATGCAATAAAATACTGTAGCAGCTCCGATCCACAAAATATGCTAAAGAATAATAATAGAATTACAAGTGATTTAGCGAAGTGTATGGTTTTGTTCTGTGTAAAAGCACTCATGTATGAGCTAATTGCACGTAATTTACTTGGCGCAATAAGTTCATAACGCTCCTCTTAGTTAACAGACAAATTATAGTTTTATTTTATCAACCATTTTACTGCGGTATTGCTAAAGCTTTTTTTTTCAAATTTACCTTGACCTGAAAGTTTTAGTTGAAATATTGGCTGACAAATTAGACACATGTTAAAATATATCTAATCGATTTTTAATAGGAACCTTCCCATTGGTTGCTTTTTCGAGTTTTTACTTGGGTTTAATTACTTTGTAGTTCAATCCTTAACGAAGCTCTATACATCCACAAATGTGAATAATTCTATTTTTAGCTATTTAACTATCAATTTTTTTAATACTTATTAAAAGGTTTTCATGCATTTACATTTCGATCGATATATCAATTACGCCCCTCATTTCCTATTTTTACTTACATTTTTATTTTAGACCATGACATATTATCTAGGTATTTTCAATGTCAATACCGACTCAGCCCACTTCAAACTAATGCATTTAATTTTTTACTTTGACATAAGAATTGCTCATTTTACCATGATCTTCATTAACTAACGTCCATACATACAGTTAATTCTAAAAATAAAAAACAAGTATAACAGTTAAGCACTAAGGGAAATTAAAACAATGAATAACGCATGCAAGCTAAATCAATAACAATTAATGAGAAATTAATCGTGCTTTTTCATCATATCTTCTTACTATCTTCAAGTGAATCCATGTAACTGGGGTAATAAGTTTTAGAAACTATAATAAGAATTGAGTCTTCCCCACGAGTTTAGTTAATAATTTTGTTTATTTACAAGTATTTTAAATTATTAGGGCCAAACGTTTTCGTCTAAACCTTATTGGATGGCATCCTCAGCGCTCAAATACAAGAGTACATAAAGGTTGTATACTAATTAGGTAATTTGTAAAAATGTATAATTACCTAATTAATATATAACCTTTATGTACTCTCGTATTTGTGCCCTGAGGATGCTAACCAACAAGGTTTAGGCGAAAATGTTTGGCCCTAATAACTTAAAATAATTGTAAATAGATAAAATTATTAACTAAACTCGTTGGGAAGACTCAATTCTTATTATAATTTCTAAAAATTTCCATCTCTTCTTACATTAAAACGGTATATAAATATATTTTATTGCTTTTAACATCGTTTCTATCTAATTATAATTACTTTGTAATTCGAAAAAGCTGGCTTGGCATAGTCACCTTATTTTAATTAAATTTTAATATGACGGGGCGCGTTTCTTTGTAACCATACATGTAAGTTTTCTATTTTATTTTATTTAATTAAAAGTTAATTAATACGAAATGCGTTATAGAGATGAAATTTGCTCCGAAAGTACAATGGTTTTAGATGCAAAATCGTGCGATACTGTTTAATAAATAAATTTTTCTAAGTTATTTTTTGGGAAAAGAAAGCTAAACAGTGCATATTGGTTGCAATTTCATTTATAGATTTATAGTATTTGTTGTGTGCAGCCATTTTGATTTTAATAGTAGTTACCTACACATAGTGAGCATTTAGGTATAATCAAATAACCAAAATTAATTGATTCTATACTTATTTTCCATTTTGAAATGTGTTCGCACTTTGGACCAACTTATGTTGTACTTACGCTGGATTCAAATATCTAGAATAACAAATGTCTTGGCATACACAGCTTTAACCAACTTTAATATAAACTTTTGTATATATTTCCTAGGATAAGAGATTGCGTGCGAGTATGAATGAAATCGAGTTAAAGGAGTTTATTTATGTATATTTATGTGCAACCTAGTATTTATTGCGGGCTTCATTGTTAGAAATAGTGTATATTAGTTTGTAGCTTCGCTTTAAATTTAAAAATAAATGACGGTTCTATGTACACTTTGGCAAACTACGACTGCCCTTTCTGTACCCTACTTTAACGGGCCATAAACACAAATCGTAATTATATAGCGAGCTGTAACGATGCTACTCCGCAAAGAATTGTAAACTTCTAGAAATTAAGCCAGCACTAAAAACCGTTAGAGTAAGTAAATATCTAGCTACAATAAACCATGAAGCTTTCCGTTACATTAAGTAGAGCGTTAAAGTATCGTTCAGTGGCACCAACTACCATATAAAGCTCCATGCGATAATATTATGAACAAATCTTCCATATGGATTTATCACATACATAATTCAAAACAACCATTTGAATATACTTATAGGAGATCTATATATATTATCAATTAGCTATTTTCTAGGCAGATATAAGTTTCAAATAAGAAGTAACTGTGTTTTAAAGACCGATCACGGAATCATTGCTGCTCAAATTTACGAAATAGTTAATAAAAATTTTAAAATATTGTTTATTCAATGAATATATTGTATGGTTATATCCATATTAGATTATAGGATATGGTTAAATGTATTATATAAAATATTATTTAGACGTGTACGAGTGAGCGTACGTATGCAAGTGCGCGTGCGCGTGCGGTTGCGCGGGCTTGTACACGTGCACGTGCGCATGCAAGCGCGCGTGCGCTTGCATGTGCGTGTATATGTTACGGTCGATGTGATAAGTCCGGTCTGTATTAATAATTACCGGTAAATATTAATAGTAACCGTAGCAGATGGTCAATGTAATTAATGATGCCTTTATAATTAGATCTACCGACTATTATTAATAGTTTCCTAACAATCCTGGTTAATGTAATAAAAACGCATTTTGGGTTTCACTATTGTTTATTTATATGTATTAAACATGGAAAATGAAATTTCGTAATAAAGTTAAACACTTAAACAGAATTTATCAATCAAAAAACCTAACTAGACATGTAATAAGTAAAAACAGACCCGTACACACGCATTAGGCTTTAAGTTACTAGACTAATTACTTGTGTTTGCAAGAAAGGCTCTTGTGGCACTTAGAATTACAAAGAACGCTTGATTTTTTACATTTAGAGCGTTTTGAATTACATTCGGCACTACAACTGCAGTGACGGAATCCTTGACCGCCTAAATTCGAATCTTTAGGAGCGCATTCGCTGAGACTTATCTCAGTATCAGGCACTTCATTGACTGAAATCAATGTTTCCTTGCAGGTGGTAAATTCGTTTCTTGCATAAAGTTGGTTTAAAATACCAT